>OX401406.1:46134727-46209727 GCA_947846245.1 Cerastoderma edule
TTTCAAATGTCATAGTTGTTTTCCGTTGAAATTCGTTCCTATAAGGTATTCGCATTTGTGTTTTACTAGAACCAATTGCCGGCACGATAATGCAATATTCGAAACTAAACAATAAATGAGCATTTGTGTTAACCCTGTCCAAAACGACAAATTGTCGTCTGTTCCAAATTGAAAGAGTTTGCAGACGACATTTCAAAATTGAAAGATACTCTTCAGAAGGAGCAGAAATCCTAATGGGAAAAGGAGAAATTGCTCTTAGCGAGCAATTTCTCCTTTCCCCACAATGTTTTCCAGATTCTTCTGCAACAAAGTGGTTAAATATCGTCATTGTTTGGTATTGGGGTAAGTTCGAGCATATTTTAGAACGAATATTTTATTGCTATTTACAACAATTAATTCATGAAATGTTATATCTTATGTGTATGTTTTGGCACCATCAGTTTTGTGGTTTTGATATAGGCAGATAGTATTGGTAATCGTTAGTATTGGCAGTAATGAAATGCAAATTGTAACATTTGTTGGATTGTAATACATAATCAGTTGCCGAATGTTTCCATCAGCTGTGTAGTGCGTACCGATTTTATGTCACATGCAGCACATACAATTGACAGAAGGTGGAATTATCCGAAATAAAGGCTCAAACATGGTACGGTTTATAATATAACCTATATAAATGCGGACTATCACTGTATTTCCATTTTGTTATGTTAACATCAATATGATCAAAAGTCTCTTATAACCTAAGGAAAGCTATAAACGTGTATCACTTGCTTGTTTGCATAAGCAGTTGCTATTTGTTTATTACTTGTTTGCTCGAGCGGTAAATAACCGTTTGGCCCTTGAAGTTCTACGACACAGTTGGGTGGCAAATATAGAAACATTTGTTGACATAAGCATTTGATATGTGACGGCAGCTTTTACCCGACCTTATTTCACGGGTTTCCTGATCCATACATGTTTATCCTCGGAATTGGTATGTCAGGCATAAATATTATCGTCAGAATAATTGCACCAAACAATAACGACATTGAAACACTTGTTGCGGATGACCCTGGAAAACATGGTGGGAAAAGGAAGAATTGCTCGTGACGAGCAATTTTTCCTTTTACCACAATGTTTTCTGCCGTATCGGAAGATTACTTCCAATTTCATCACTATTCTAAACGTCGTCTACAAAGTCTTTCAATTTGGATCAGTCGAAAATATGGCGTTTGATAAAGGGTTTAGAAGATCATCATGTACCAAGAGCACACAGTCAAAATTGTGTTAAGAGGCCAGCCTATGGAACTGAGAAAATTGGCTGTTTAAGATAGGTTGGCTGCTTAACACGAATTGATGTACACTATAAATCCAACAATGTGACTTTCAGTCGTGGTTGTTTAAGGGAGTATGGCTGCTTCAAAGGATGGTTGCTTACCACAAGTTTTACTGTACACGATTATATAAGAATAAGATCATGGACGAAGCTCAGGATTTTAGTACATGTACACGCAATTGTAAGCAAGGCTAGGGGGTTTGGGGACATGCTCCCCCAGTGAACCTTGTGTTGCCAATGTTCCATCTGGTGCAATCTAACTATGCTTATATAGCAGGAAGACCCCCGATGAAATTCATATAGAATACGAAATGCAAGATTCTGGCCTTACATTTCCATTTGTTAGATAGGGAGAATGCGCACACAATTGTGTACTCTGTGTGCAGGTAAAAGAGGCCCAAACATAATAAGATAGATTTAACCTGTATAAATGTGGACTATCGTTGTACCGTCAATATAGATAAGACAAAAATAATGGTATTCAGAAATGGAGGTATAATTAAACAAAATGAAAAATGGTTCTATAATGGTTCTAGCATCGATAAAGTATCATGTTACAAATATTTAGGTGTTTATTTAACCAGTAAATCATCTTGGTCAAAAACACATCAAATGCTTGCCCAACAAGGTAGAAAAGCAATGAATTGCATTCTTATGCTTCGTAGATATATGGGTAACATTGCTTCACGGGATATGTTTAAGATATTTGATGCCTCAGTGAAGCCAATTTTGTGCTATGGATCACAGATTTGGGGATATCAATATGTTGATAGGATAGAAAAGGTTCATATAAAGTTCTGTAAAAAACTATGCTTATTATCTTCTAACACATGTGATTTCCTAGCTCTAGGTGAATGTGGAAGGTTACCACTATGTATAACATATATGTCGAACTGTGTCAAATACTGGTTGCATGTAGTAAGAATGAATAATAACAGATATCCTTAGCAGTGTTATTTCATGTTATTTCGCATGGATGAAACTTGTAAAACTACATGGGCTACATATGTAAAGAATCTTTTATTTTCTTATGGCTTTGGACACGTTTGGATAGTACATGATGTGGGAAATATTGATGAATTTTTAAAGGCTTTTTCTCAGAGAATTAAGGATTGTTATACACAAAAATGGTTTGCTGATCTAAATGAGTCACCAAAAGAATTGCACTATAGATATTTTAAATCTATGTTAACTCCAGAATTATATCTTAATACTGACCTATCCTATATACAAAAAAGACATTATCTAATTTTAGGTGTTCATCCCATGACTTAATGGTTGAAAAGGGTAGATATTTAAAGATAGAAAGAGAGCAGAGATTTTGCCAACTTTGTAAACAACTAAACTTTAACATTATTGAGGACGAATATCATTTCTTTTTAGAATGCAAAAGTTACCAACTGCTGCGCAATATGTATTTTGAAAAGTCATGGCTTAGACACGTTAATCAGCAAACCTTTTATTCTATTTTGGAATGTAATAATAAATCAAGTATATTCAAAGTATCAACATATCTTGTAAAAGCCTTTGAACTTAGACAAAATCTAATTGAAGAACTATTGTAATGTATTTGTTTGTGGATTGTCACTCTTGTGCATGTATATTATGTTACTGTATGTTGTACTATGGGCATATGGCCTCTGTACTTGAATAAACATGTCCATGTCTATGTCTATGTCAATTTTGATGTAAAAACAAAAAAAAGACAATTCTTTTATTACCTAAGGAAGCTATAGAAACTCGCATTACGGCCATACGTAATAGTGTATAAATCCGATAATAAGTTCATTGAACCGTAAACAAAAGGAAAGAGTAATTATAATAAAATAAACAAAGATTCCTTAGTTCCAGTCTCTAATATATTGAATTACAATGAGGCTGTGTACTAGAAAGAATTATTATACTGACTTTTTATACTCGCCTTGTATCTCTGTTTTTGTGGCTCCGTCTTAAACAATGCTATAATTTCTATGTGATGTATAATGGACTCAAACCATTACTTCATTTATTTTTTGGCTTCCGTGGCCGAACAGTTAGAGTACAGACCTTGAAATTAATTGTTCCCTTGAAGTTTAACGTAATTTGGATTTTCATGTGAGACAGTTTTCCGACTCACGGAATGTCGATAGTTCTACAAGTGCGAGGCTTGACCAGCCTTTATGTGTAGTTGAGTATGGAAACTTACTCGATCATTAAGATTCGGGCATGACAACATAGATGAAATTATGGTGATAAGATGTTAAACCCATATATAAGTGAACGGAATAGATAGGTAAATACATTAGTAAAAAGATATGCAATACACTAAGTATTCTGTGTCTGGTTCCGACTCTGACTAAAGCTGTCTTTGAAACAAAGTCTGAAATCCAAGGAGGACGTTAATAGCACTGTAATTTAGTGTTTGGCATCGAACCAGTAATTCCCGTGTAAAACACGGACAGTTTATCTCCCGGTCAAAGTGTTGTTTGAACAGTAGTTTGTTTCTCTGGCTTTCAACATCGCGTGATAGTGATTCTGGTATGGCAGCTAACCATTCATTTTGTTTGCGCAAACGTGTAAAGAGAATAGATGGTTGGTGTCCGGAACCGGAAGTAGTATCGGATAAGGTTGATCCTACGTGGTCCAGTGGTTATTAGAGCTAGACCTCGAGAGTCCTTTGGTTCTAGTGACAGATATGAAAGGTGTTATCCGACACCCTGTTATCGGTCCGTAAATGGTACTGGTGACAAGATAAAAATTAATCTGGAAATATCAATACATGTAAAGAGACGAACAAGAAACCTTACAATATTAATCGTAATAATACATATATGCATATTCGTCAGATTCAATATATCAATTGAGGGACAGAACCATGTGCGAGGAGGTTGAATCATAACAATGTCAGAAGAAGAATTTCCATCTCGAAGAATTCGAAGAATTCGACATTTTGTTAGTTATCGGCTTTTTATTCCAGAATCCTCGAAGTCATTCTCCTATATAATGGGTTTTTGTACGTCATGAGCCTATGTTTGCACAGGCAATGAGAGAATTAATCCCGGATAATTTATATACGTGCTAAATTACGACGGTGCGTACACTACAGTGTCCATTGGCGTTTTCCGAGTTCCATTATCCCCTTCCTTCATGTATATACTCTACAAACTACAGGGATTACTTTATATAGTTTACATCGTTTGTGAAACAAGTTCTTATTACTAATCACTCTCTGATTCCTGGATACATAACCAGTAATCGCACCGAATGTGAATTAATGAATTAGTGAAAGTTCGCAAGGTAGATCCCGCTACTCACGCGACTCGAACCCACGACCCAGAAGCCGACGCTCTATACCTGAACTACAGGGATTGACAATCCCTAATGGACAGTCAAGTACAGTGATGCCTCGTTTATCCGGACCCCGATTATCCGAATGTCTCGCAATCCGAACGAAATTGTAAGGGAACGGAATTATTTGACCAGCTTGATGCAGACAACAGGGATTGACAATCCCTAATGGACAGTCAAGTAAAGTGATGCCTCGTTTATCCGGACCCCGATTATCCGAATGTCTCGCAATCCGAACGAAATTGTAAGGGAACGGAATT
Source organism: Cerastoderma edule (assembly GCA_947846245.1). NCBI lineage: Eukaryota > Metazoa > Mollusca > Bivalvia > Cardiida > Cardiidae > Cerastoderma > Cerastoderma edule. The sequence goes on from OX401406.1 coordinate 46,139,630, forward strand.
ATTTGACCAGCTTGTTGCAGACAACTTTTGAAAACATTGTGGATAAAGGAGAAATTGCTCGTGACTAGCAATTTCTACTATTCCCACAATTTTTTTCCGCCATATCAGAAGATTATTTTTGAATTTTATGACGTCTTGAAATGTCGTCTGCAAACTCTTTCAATTTGGGTCGGTCGACAATTTGGCGTTTGCTAAAGGGTTATAAGTATACACGAGCATACAGACTGTTTATGTCTTAATGTGTATAAGAACATTGTCTGATTCATTAGTCCGGATGATTCGATAATCCGGTCATTTTGTTGGGAACGGGCGTGTTCGGATTAACGAGACATCACTGTATTAGGTCATTATGAGCAACATAACCTAGATACTTTCAACTCGATTGAAAAATCCTAATCAACGAATAAATGGATTTAACCGAATAAGTACCCCGTCTTAATTAAGAGAATGGCAGGTCTTCTTGGGAATATTGATTCGCAATTCGGGGAAAATCTCTTTTAACTTTCAAGAACAATCAACAAAGATCTTTGCAGACTTGAATTCTGTGTCAAACATCGGATGCACGTAAAGAGAAATTCAAATTCAAAAATCTCCCTAGGCTTACATTGTTTAGTCCTCCTTAAACGTTTTGTGTCAGGTCGGGGTTTTTTTTACCTCAGAGTAAATTGTTACAAACGGAGCGTCTTCTTACATGATCCATATTCCCTCCTTTTGTCATTCGGTTTAAAATTCGTATTACAAAAGTGAAAAATGATTAGTCAAACGGTACATTTAATTTACATTTTAGTCATTTTATGTTTCGTAACATAGTCTGTTTGTTTATAATTCCATATCAGACATGATAGACTGTTTTGTCAGTTGACAGTTTTTTCCTCCTAACAACCTTGATTGGCATTAAACAAAACTGCTAAAATGGCGTATTTTCGTTTGGCCTTACTTCACCATACGTTGTCAAAAGCAATTCTGATTACTATAATAAGAAATAAGATTCCCCGGATAAGCCTTTGAAATACTTCTTGTCAATACGCCTACACATCTATAGATCAACTTGATATATTTTGAATATGATCTGAGGTTAACATAAAAAAAATTTTGTTATTCGAAAAGTATTTCATAAATAAAACGATGATTCAATTTGATTTTTTTTTTTCTGGAATGACTTTCTGACCGAGTTGTTAAAGTACATCGCTTCAAATTACATGGCATCTTTCTCCGCGTGGGTTTGACTGTTATCACGGCATTGCATTCAACATTATGAATTTGATATTGCAAGATAACTGATACAATGATCACGTCTCCGTCTCCGAGTGTCTCTGTTTCCAGTTCCGTCTCCGGACCTGGCACCGTTTCTGGTCCCGTATTCGTATCTGGTTTCTTATTTGTCTCTGTCTCCATCCATCTGTGTCTCTGTCTCTGGCTTCTGTCTTCACCTGTACCCGTGTCCGTCTTCGTCTCCGTCTCTATTTCTGCCGCTGTGACCGTCTCCGTCTATGTTTTCGTCTTCGTCTCGTCCCCGTCTCCCTGTCTATCTCTGTCTTTGGCTCCTGTCTTCCTTTGACTCCGTATCGTGTACATCGTGAGCGGCATGCGCTTTATTCGGTGATTGCACGAAGGATTTCGTGCAGTCTTCCAAGTGCCCTTAAAGAGTATAGGTTTGGGAGTTATAAACAATGGACAATTTACAATTCTTGTCACTTAACAATATACCGTTTTTAACTTCTTTACTAACAAGTTGCTTAAGGCATGTGTTTTCGTAAACTTATTTGAAGTGGGCTTGTCTGTTCTTCTTTTGGAAGGTCGGTTCATAAATGAACTGATGAATTATTTCTCGCGCCCCTTGCTATCGTCATGTCATTACGTAAACAGCAACTAAATGACAGAATCCTCATCTTGCAACATCATGTATATTCCTCGTCAAATTGAGCAAGATTTCAATACATAAATATTGTCGCTGTCTGGTTTCTTCCTCGCTCGACCTATTTTTGCTTGCCGGAAATGATGCATGCGCATGCATGATAAATGTTTGCGAAGGCCTATGTGACGATCTAATAATACAACATCTTACTCTTAGTTTGGATCTTTGTTTACAAAATAAACCCGTTTAAACGGTCTAAAATATCTGCAATTTTGATGTTCTTTATCTTTGTTGTACATATTTGAGTAGGGTTTGGAAGCTGTAACTAATCTGGTTATATGTAACTTTCGAAATCTAAGTTCTTATATATACGCTAAAAGACAATTTATTTGAAAAAGTTAAAATCTCTGAGAGAATCTCTTTAAACCTAAGAATAACTCTGCTGATGAATGTTAAATCGTAGAGATCTCGATATTGATTTGCAAAGACTCGCTAATTGGGCGGTGTGCCATTTTAAGTCATCTTGTAAACATTAACAAACATCTACCTTTCTTATTTTATCCCTTTCAGAATAAACTGATTGTGCTTAAGACTGTAAAATCGTGATAGTGGCTCTGAATGGTTACACAAGCTCCATCTTTTACCAATATCTATGAAGTTTGATTGAGTTTCGATTGGTAACATGAAGATATTCATTTTCGATTGTTCGGCTTATTGGATTCATTGACCGTTGCTGGTGAAGCTGTCTTGTTTTAGGTTTGCATATATCTAGTGACACATCTCTCGATGATAATATTAGATGTCACCTTTTTCTCTTGTACAGTTTAGTCATGATCATTTGCCCAAAACAAAAGGAAAACACATTGTCGATGCTTTGAATTAAATTAAGCTTAGAAAAAATAGCCTTTACTCAATTGTTTACTCAGTATGTTTGGTTCTCTTGCCCGTGATAGATTATACATGATACGTACTAGATTATAAATGATGTTTGTTACTACTATATGATATCGGGTTAAAGAAAGCAAACCTCCATTGCCAATAGATGGTACAGAGTCTATTGTTAAAACATATATATTCACGAAAGAAGCTCCATTTATATACATTGGAAACATTTAAGTAAAACGAGTTTGAACGGATGCTTAGAGCTCATGAAGTCTTAAGCTTCCGTTTCAATCCGTTTCACTGAAATGTTTGTCTTTGTCCAGCAATAAGATCATTTCATCTCTCCATCTCTCTCTACCCCCTCTCTCTCTCTCTCTCTCTCTCTCTCTCTCTCTCTCTCTCTCTCTCTCTCTGTCTCTCTCTCTCTCTCTCTCTCTCTCTCTCTCTCTCTCTCTCTCTCTCTCTCTCTCTCTCTCTCCCTCTCTTTCATTCTCCTACTTTCTCTATCCCTCATTCTCTCTCCCTTATTGTCTATCCTTTTTTCTCTCTCCCTCAGTCTCTAACCCTCATTCTCTCGCCATCATTCTCTATCCCTCATTCTTCATCCCTAATTCTCTATCCCTCATTCTCTATCCCTCATTCTCTATCCCAAATTCTCTCTCACCCATTCTCTATCCCTCATTCTCTATCCCTCATTCTCTATCCCTAATTCTCTATCCCTCATTCTCTATCCCTCATTCTTTCTCCTTTATTCTCTATCCCTCACTCTCGATCCCTAATTCTTTCTCCCTCATTCACTATCCCTCATTCTATATCCTTAATTATCTCTCCCTCATTCTCTCTCCCTTATTCTCTCTCCCTCATTCTCTATCCCTCATTCTCTATCCCTCATTCTATATCCCTCATTCTATATCCCTAATTCTCTCTCCCTCCTTCTATATTTCTCATTCTCTATTTCTCATTCTCTATCCCTCACTTCTATCCCTCATTCTCTATCCCTCATACTATATCCCTCATTCTCTCTCCCTCATTATCTATCCCTTATTCTCTCTCCCCCATTTTCTACCCCTCATTCTCTATTCCTCATTATCTATCCTTCATTCCCTATCCCCAATTCTCTCTCCCTAATTCTCTCTCCCTAATTATCTCTCCCTCATTCTCTTTCCCTCATTCTCTCTCCCTCATTATCCATCTTATTATCTACCCCTCCTTCTCTATCCCTCATTCTTATCCCTCATTCTTTATCCCTCATTCTCTCTCCTTCATTCTCTCTATCTCTAAGTCTCTCTCCCTCATTCTCTATCCCTCATTCTCTATCCCTCATTCTCTATCCCTAATTCTCTCTCCCTAATTCTTTCTCCCTAATCCACTCTCCCTCATTCTCTTTCCCTCATTCTCTCTCCCTCATTATCACTCTTATTATCTATCCCTCCTTCTCTATCTCTCATTCTTATCCCTCATCCCTCATTCTCTCTCCCTCTATCTATATTACTATCTCCATCACTCTCCTTCTATGTCTCCCCTTCACCATTACCCATAGTGTCATTTGGGAAGGCGTTGGCCATTTACATATCAGTATCCTATTACCTCTTTGAACCCGTGCGATCATCAATTGATTATTTAACCATGCTACATTACTGTCGACGATTCCTTATTATCTATTGTCGTCTTTTATCGGGATCAGTGAAAAGTGTTATCTAGAACTGGAGTTATTTTCATTAATTACCCACGAGGCAACGATCAGATCTGTTTTGCCTTTGTTGCAAGATCTATCGGATCCAAATATAGAATTTACATTAGGTAACACTTCAATCAAAACAGCCTATGATCATTCGTCTTATCCCAGTTCCCCATTTGTGATTTTGATACCTGTTCAATTTGAAAATAACAACAGACGAATGGCATGGGATTTCTTTTCAATGTTGAGTAAGAATTTGTGTGACACGATGAGCAATTCATGTTAGATTTCGAGGGTTCCGTGCAAGATTATAGTAAGTGCTTCAAGTTTATGAACACTTACTATGGTATTGCATTGAACCCTCGATTTCTTCTTTATCATTATCATAACGCCAGAACCGGGGGGGTGGGGGGTGGGGCGGGGGGTAGCTTGAGTCATCGGTTGTTTCATGTCACACTACAAATATCAAGGTATTAAAGAACCGTATCGTTATAGGTTAAATAAGTCACGTGTGATCTACTTCAACACAAACAACAATGCACTTTTATTTTGCCTCCCAAGGTTCTGTTAAAACTGTGACAATGAGTCACTTGACTTGATATACTTCTGTTTATGACGGTTATATTAGCATGTAAACATAAACATGTCGAAATGGTTTGGTCTAAAAAAGGTACTTATTTTATACGGGCGGAAGACCGTGCCGAAGGCACGGTCTGGAGACCGCCTATATGTTACACGTACGAAACGAAAAAATGTACCTACAAAACAAAGGATTCCGATTGACTCAGAACCCTAAAGGACTTTTTTTCGGCCATGCTTTTGCAGCCTCGTTCTGACTCCATATGGCGCCATCTTGTCCAAAAAATTATTTTTATTAAGGTTTTTTGGTAGCAATGACGTGGAAAAATCAAAGTTAACAAACAAAAAATAGAAGGATTTTCCTCCGAATATTTTTTTAAAAACCTTAAACAATAAATTATTTTGTAAAATTTAGACCGCATTTCATTCTTTTCCGTTTATTTGGTGAAGGTGGCGTCTCTCATCCTAAAACCAGTCGATTCTACACATGTTGACATGGTGATTACACCAAGAACCTTTCCGTTTTTGTGTATCACGTGACAAGTCAGTTTCTTTACAATTCATCACCCCTCTGATCACCGCTTCAAATCTTAAATGGAATGAAATGATCGCCTTGTTGAACGCACATCAACAACGACGACGTGAGGTAAGATAACTTTTTGTACGCTTTCATTTTCGAATGAATAACGCATATTTTTACAGTCTATTTTGTTAAAAACGACATAATAAATCGAAGAGACTCTGGACCGTCATTCTATGTTTACAAACAAGATCATGAGGTGCACGTTACGATCACTGTCTTACTAAGAATATTGATTTTGTTACGCATCTGGTGTCGGTGTAGTATATATTTACTATAGTACACTTTCCAACTGTGTTAACTAAGCGTAATATGAACATACATTTTAAAGACGAAAGATAGGTTTGTTTACATTGATATCGTTTTTAGGCTGAGTAACTTCGGTTCTTGTTTTTGGATTAACGATGTGCTTGTTTTGTTTATTTACACGTTCTTTGCTATTTGAATATACCTATCATATGGTGACTTCCAAAACATCTGTCTTTTCACCGACTTTTAATGGGGACATAGCCGTGAATCATAGTAATGACTCTTATTCAAGTAAATTCCATTTGTCTGCTTTCCAGAGTCAGCCATAGTTCAGACTGTGTGAAGGTCAAATCTGAACCGGCAACCAAAGAAAAGAATGTTGTGGTGCTGCATAAAGAAATATTCTTTTTCTTATAAGCAAATGTAAGTACAACTTATCTTTTTCATGAGTAATTATGTTATGAATAATACCTTGCAACTAGAGATCGGACATATAAGGAAATTTTGAATTGAAGAGCTTTTTACTTAAGAAAGAAGGGTTTACTTGAAATACAGGTGTTTTATACTGTTTTCAACACTATGTCAAACATTAAATGACTTTTAGTTTGTGTACATATCAAAACATCCTCTTAGCATAGTTTTTCTAGAGAAAAACTGCTCTGCAATATTTACCAATTAGATTACTTTATCTTCCTTCCATTCATAATTTGATGAGAAATCTTCATAAACAATGATTTAAAAGCATGCATAATGACTAATGAACTTCAAACAAGTGGCTGGAATAGTTTTGTTTTTCCATTAATGTACATGGCTCAGATTTAAGCATTAAGGTACATGTCTGGATAACCTACCAGTATAAGGCTAGGAAATGTTTCTTGCCAAAAAACACTCCATAGCAATTTAGGTGAATGTCTTTGAGGATCAAACCCAGGTCCACACAACTAACCATTTTGCCACTGTGGGACAAAACCATGTATATCTAAACCTTGCTATGACATGAACCAAATCTACTGACCTTTTCAAATCAGATTCATATAATGATTACATCTGAATGAACAAAGACATCATAAGTAATTCTATGACAAGATTTTGGCAAACATGTTGACAATTAAAGGAGATTCAAAACAAAGTTTTGGAATACAAAAAAGACTCTACAGTACTTTTGAAATGATATCTATTCAACATTCATGTTTTATGTACATATATTTTATACATCAAAACACTTCTGCTATGTACAAGGTACAGTGACAAAGAAATAACCATTTAACATGGATCTTGTTTTTAACTTATGTTTCTTCCATTATCTTTTTTAAACAGAAACAGTTGTGCCTGACAGAGGAGGAACTGTACATGAAAGTGCTGACATGAAAGATAGCCTTGACAAAAAGAAAACAGATGAAGAAGTGTTTGAACATTTTCCCTGCATTTTTTTTTCTCCAAACTTTAAAATCTAAAACATGTGTGAAATCTATGTTTTGTAGCACAACACAAACAAGACTGACAGATATGCACATGTATTTCCCATACTGATAGATAGTTGTAGCAAAACTGTCTCAATTAGTGAGATGAAAGAAACTTTTCCCATAATGTTTAAGAAACTAGGGTTAAAAGTAAAATCATTGGACAGTAAGAGTTTTTATTCATTATTTTGTACAATATAAGGCAGCAGGTAGCATTTAAAATTAAAACTGAGATACATATTGCCGTTATTTATTGCATATTTTGCAACTGATTTTGAGGGACATTTTTACTGCAAAAGGGTGAATTATTGTTCAATAAAATACAATAATATCTGCTTAGTTTCATTAGTAAACCAGTTAAGCCATTACCAAACAATAATGACATTTAACCACTTTGTTGAAGACGACTCTTGAAAACATTATGGGAAAAGGAGAAATTGCTGTGACAAGCAATTTTTCCTTTTCCCACAATGTTTTCTGCACAATCAAAAGATTATTTTTCAATTTGTAACCTTTTGAAATGTTGCCTGCAAACGCTTTCAATTTGGGAATTAAAAAATTTTGCGTTCAGTAAATTGTTAACTCATGTAAACACATTTTGAAGCAAGTGGGGCATAACAAATTTGAGTAAAGCCACCATTGTAACTAAATTATTTTTACAGTAAGTATTCCCTTTTGTCACAATGATTTTATTCTCTGCAAAAATGCTCTCTTTGTTTCTGATTACAAACTCTTTTGATTGCAAATACTTTCTATTTCAAACAATGAGGGCTTTACATTATGAAATCATTTGGACATTACTAGAAATAAAGCATAAACAATAATAATTTCTAAAAATTGTGTAAAAGATATTGTTATTAATAGAAATATTGTTTTGAAAGATTTCCTTGCATCACATTGGCTTCTTATTCTCTGTTAAAGCTATGTTAAACTCTTTCTACCTTTTGAAACACTACATGATGCAGGAGTCTTTTAGAAAACACTATGACAAAATCATAAATTGAGTCAAATGACTAAATGAGCAGTTATCCTTTTTCTCATCATAGTTTTAATCAAATTTCATAGTTAGATTATGCAATTTTCCTGTGATTTGCTATTGCTTTCATTGGTAATAGTCACAAATAAAGCTTGAATGAAGTTTGATGGATAAATAATGAAATGCTGCCTGTTTACTTTCAATAGAAGATGTAATAGTTATAATATTTAAAAAAATTCTGTGCTGAATTATTCCACAAAATTAATATGGATATTACACACTGAAAATGATAAAACATAAAGTTTGGAAAGAATATTATAATCAATAGATTGTTAAAAGGAGTAACAGGTTATTGACAAAACAGTGTAGCAAAGATTATGTTTAAATGTGGTAAATATGCAAACTTATATAACTTTCTTTAATTCAACTATATAATGTAAATCATTCATTGCATTTTGGAGTAGGTTTAACCAAATAAAGAATAACACTATGGCTAATCATTTGAACAAGTTTTTGTATAGATCTGTACATATTCTATCAAGAAAAGTGTTTGTTTTTACATCTTATTACCCTGAATAAATTTGGTCAATTGTTTAACAATAGAATGAGCTTTTGTTTATTTCATTTTATTATAGAAGGACTTTTGGTGCTGTATATAATTTCAAAGAAATTTGACAGTGATGGATTTCCTTCATTATACAAATTGTTCCCCTATTTTATCATTAAATCATATGATGTGAAAGGTTATAAGAATGATTCAGAGAAAAACATATACTTACAAAATTGAATTTGGTGAAGAGTAAATTCTACATATCAAGGTTTCAGTGCAAGACAATACTGTAAGTGCTTCACATATTTGAAGTACTTACTGAAGTCTTGCTTTGAATCCTCATTTTGCATGGAGAGATTTTGGAATTCAAATTCTATAGTTTGGTGGTTTTGAATTGCTGGATCAGTGTCTTCTAGTTCTCATTGCATTACTGATATGGATAGGACAGCTAAAACATACGAGTATCTAGAAAGAACCACCAACCACACATACATGATAATTAGTCTTAGATGCTCTGTTTGATTATGGTTTAACAACATTTTCAACAGAATGTTTCAGTTGTGTCAATAGACATTTCCCTGCTCCTATTATTTCCTCATCATGACCTGGCTCACACAGCTAAAATATGGTTATGGAGTATCCATTGATAGCATCCAACCACATGGGTGAAAGTGTTCAGGATTATTCCTGAATTTCAGGTTTTTGAGACATTTTGTCCCTATATAATGCTATAGCAAACATGCCTTTTCGGGATAATGAACTACAGATTTCAGGTTTTTGAAATTCTTTAACTTTCACCCATGCTTTGAACCATTCACAGATGCTTTTGTTGGATTATTGTTTAACACCTTCTTCAACAGAGTGTTTCAGTTGTATCAATGGATATTAATCCCTGCTCCTGTTATTTCTCCACCTTAACCTGCCAATATTCCTCCCTAGCCACTGACCATTTAACCCATATGAATATCATTGCTCTTTGGTTAGAAATTTAAAAATCGTGGTGCAATGACTTTCGAAAGAATTTCATACAAACCGAAGTATCAAACGCATATCCAAGCTCGGTATCAACTATACTTCTGTCTAATGACTATGTACCATTCATGATGGTTAGCAACTCATATATATCCACAGTGGTAAATTACAGTAGTTAGTGTCATAAGTTATATATTAAACATATCTGATTTGAATCTTGACCATGGCCATTTCTTTCAAATTGGAGTGCCTTCTGACAGGACACTGCTCCCTTGCCTATTACTGATACAATACAAATGGAACATAGGTAATACAAGTCCAGAATTCGCAATGTTCACTAACTGAAGGAAAAAATCTCTTCCGCCCGGTTTAGGCTTTGCCTATTTTCATATTAACCTAAAACTTACCTACCTTTATATTATCTGACAAATACTACCTAAAACTACAAACACTACAAAATTGAGAGTAATTATTAGTTAGTTGTAAGAGCTTGAGTCATACGGGCGAAAGACCGTGCCGAAGGCACGGTCTGAAGACCGCCTATATGTTACACGTACGTACGAAACGAAAGAAGGTACCTACAAAACCAAGGATTTCCGAATTACTCAGAACCATATAGGACTTTTTTCGGCCATTTTGGTTGCAACCGTTTTTTTTGGCCCCATATGGCGCCATCTTGTCCGAAAATTTATTTTTATTCAGCTCTTTTACTAGCAATGATGTGAAAAAATCTAAGTCAAACAACAAAAAATAGAAGGATTTTCCTCCGAATATTTTCTACAACATCTAAAACAATAAACAGTTTTGTAAAATTTAGACCGCATTTCAACATTTTCTGTTTATTTGGTGAAGGTGGCGTCTCTCATCCTAAAACCCGTCAATTCTTCACATGTTGACATGGTGATTACACCAAGAACTGTAACGTGCACTTTCCATTTTTTGTGTATCACGTGACAAGACATTTTCTTTACAAATCATCATCGTTCCGATCACCGCTTCAAATCTTAAATCGAATGAAATAATCGCCTTGTTGAACGAACATCGAAAACGATGATGTCAGGTAAGATAACTTTTTGTACACTTTCATTTTCGTATAAAGAACGCATATTTTAACAGTATATTTTGTTTAAAGCGAGATAGATAAATCGAAGAGAGTCTGGACCGTCATCCTATGTTTACAAACAAGATGGACACTACGAGCACTACCTTACTCCGAATATTGATTTTATGTCACCGCATCTATCTATGTGTCGAGGTAGTATTTAGTACATTTTTCAACTTGTTAAAAGCTACGGGCAATATGGACATACATTTTAGAGACGAAAAAAGTTTTGTTTACATTGCGATCATTTCAAGGCTGAGTAATCTTGATCCGTATTGGATTCTTCTTTTTGGATTGACGATGTGCTTGTTTTTGTTTTTATTCACACGTTCTTTGCTCTTTGATTCTTGAATCTACCTATCCTGATGACTTCCAAAACGTATGTCTTTTCACCGATTATTAATGGAGACATAGTCGGGGAACATAGTAATAACTTTTAAGTTAATTTCATTTGTCTGCTTTCCAGAATCAGCCATAGTTAGACTGTGTGAAGGTCAAATGTGAACCGGCAACCAAAGAAATGAATGTTGTGGTACTGCATAAAGAAAGATTCTTTGTTTTATAAGCACATGTAAGTACAACTTATCCTTTTCATAAGTAATTATGATATGAATAATACCTTGCAAATACAGATAAGACAAACAAGGAAATTTTGGTTTGAAGAGCTTTTTACTTTAGAAAGAAGGTTTTACCTGAACTACAGGTGTTTTATACTGTTTTCAACACTATGTCAAACATAAATTTTATGACTTTTAGTTTGTGTACATATCAATACATTCTCTTAGCATGGTTTTTCTAGAGAAAAACTACACTGCAATATTTTCCAATTAGATTACTTTATCTTCCTTCCATTCATAATTTGATGAGAAATCTTAATTAACAATGATGTAAAAGGATGCATAATGACAATTGAATTTCAAACAAGTGGCTGGAATAGATTTGTTTTTCCATTAATGCACATGGCTCAGTCTTGAGCTTAATGGTACATGTCTGTATAACCTACCAGTATAAGGCTAGGAAATGTTTCTTGCCAAGAAACACTACACAGCAATTTAGGTGAATGCCATTGAGGATCAAACCAAGGTCCACGCCGCTAACCATTATGCCACTGTGTGGCCAAACCATGTATATTTAGACCTTGCTATGACATGAACCAAATCTACTTACCTTTTCAAGTGAGATTCATGTAATGATTACAACTAAATGAACAAAGACATCATAAGTAATTCTATAACAAGATTTTGGCAAATGTGTTGCCAATTAAAAGATTCAAAACAAAGTTTGGTAATACAAAAAAGACTCTACAGTACTTTTGAAATGATATCTTTTCAACATTCATGTTTTATGTACATATAAACATCAAAACATTTCTGTTATGTACAAGGTACAGTGACAAAGAAAGAACCATTTTAACATGGATTTTGTTTTAAACTTATGTTTCTTCCATTATCTCTTTTAAACAGAAATATCTGTGCCTGACAGAGGAGGAACTGTACATGATGTGCTGACATGAAAGATTACCTTGACAAAAAGAAAACAGATGAAGACCTGTATGAAAACTGTCTCTGCATTTTTTTCTGTAAACGTTTAAATCTAAAACGTGTGTGGAATCTATGTTTTGTAGCACAACACAAACAAGACTGACAGAGATGCACATGTATTTCCAATACTGATAGATAGTTGTAGCAAAACTGTCTCAGTTTGTGAGATGAAAGAAACTTTTCCCATAATGTTTAAGAAACTACTGTTAAAAGTCAAATCATTGGACAGTAAGAGTTTTCATTCATTATTTTGTACAATATAAGGCAGCAGATAGCATTTAAAACTGAGATACATATTGCTGGTTCAATTTATTACATATTCTACCACTGATTTGAGGGACCTTTTTACTGCAAAAGGGTGAATTATTGTTTAATGAAATACAATAATATCTGCTTAGTTTCAATAGTAGACCAGTTAACCCATTGCCAAACAAAACTGAAATTTAACAACTTTGTTGAAGACGACTCAGGAAAACATTGTGGGATTTTTTCCTTTTCCCACAATGTTTTCTGCCCTATCAAAAGATTATTTTTCAATTTCATCACATTTTGAAATGTCGTCTGCAAACGCTTTCAATTTGGGACAGTAAAAAATTTGGTGTTTGGTAAATTGTTAACTCATGTAAACACATTTGTATGCAAGTGGGGCATAACAAATTTGAGTAAAGCCACCATTATAACCATTATAACATTATTTCTACAGCAAGTTCTCCCTTTTGTCACAATGATTTCATTCTCTGCAAAAATGCTCTCTTTTTCCTAATTACAAACACTTTTGGTTGCAAATAATTTCTATTTCAAACAATGATGGCTCTACATTTTGAAATCATTTGGACATTTCTAGAAATAAAGCATAAACAATAATGATTTCTGAATACTATTGGGTAAAATATATTGTTATTAACAGATTCAATGTTTTGAAAGATTTCCTTGCATCACAATTGCTTCTTATTCTCTGTTAAAGATATGTTAAATTATTTCTACCTTATGCAACGCTTTGCATGTTGCAGGAGTCTTTTAGAAACACTGACAAAATCATGAAATGAGTCAAATGACTAAATGAGCAGTTATCCTTTTTCTCATCATAATTTAAATCAAATGTCATAGTTAAATTATGCAATTTTCTTGTAATCTGCTATTACTTTCATTGATAACAGTCACAAATAAAGCTTGAATGAAGCTTTAAGGAAAAATGATGAAATTTTGCCTGTTTACTTTCAATAGAAGATGTAATAGTTATAGGAATTTACAAAAATTCTGTGCTTTGTTCTCAATTTGGACTCCTTTTTGTAAATTGTGAAATATTCCACAAGTATGGATATTACACCCTGAAGATGATGAAACAAAACATTTGGAAAGAATACTTTAATCAATAGTTTGTTAAAAGGAGTAACAGGTTATTGACTCAACATTGCAGCATTTAAGGTTATGTTTAAATGTGGAAAATATGCAATCTTATATAACTTTCCTTATTCAAACAACATAATGTAAATCATGCATTGCATTTTGGAGAAGGTTAAACCAAATAAAGGCTAACACTATGGCTGATCATTTGAAAAAGTTTTTGTATAGATCTGTACATATTCTATTGAGAAAAGTGTTTGTTATTACTACTAATTAACCTCAATAGATCTTGTCAATTGTTTAACAATAGAATTATCTTTTGTTTGTTTCAACTAATTATAGAAAGACTTTTGGTGCTTTAGATAATTTCAAAGACTTTTGACAATGATGGATTTCCTTCCTAACACAAATTTTCCCCTCTATTTCATCATTAAATCATATGCTGTGAAAGGTTTTTAAGAATGATTCAGAGAAAGCATATACTTACAACATACAATTTGGTGAAGAGTAAATTCTACTTATCAAGGTTTCAGTGCAATACAAAACTGTAAGTGCTTCACATATTGGAAGTACTAACTGAAGTCTTGCATTGAATCCTCATTTTGCATGGAGAGATTTTGGAATTCAAATTATTTAGTTTGGTGGTTTTGATAATGCACAAACAGTGTCTTCTGTTTCTTATTGCATTACTGATATGGGTAGGTTAGCTAAAACATGAGAGTATCTAGCGAGAACCACCAACCACACATACATGAGTCTTAGATGCTATGTTTGATTATGGTTTAACAACATTTTCAACAGAATGTTTCAGTTGTGTCAGTAGACATATCCCTGTTTGTTCCAATTATTTCCTCGTCAGTTCCTGAGAATAAACCTTCTAAGCCACCGATCACTTACCCCATACAAACATCGTTGCTCTGTGGTTTAGTCAAAATAATTCAATATGAAGAAGCGTTCCATCCATACACCCCCCCCCATGGTTATGGAGTATCCATTGATAGCATCCAACCATACATAAATGTTTAAGTCTTAGATGCTATTGTTGGATTATGGTTTAACACCATTTTCAACAGAGTGTTTCAGTTGTATCAATGGACATTAATCTCTGCTCCTGTTATTTCCCCACCAGAACCTTCCAATATTCCTCCCTAGACATAGTCCGAATGATCCAGACGTAGATATTTCATTCTACGCCACAGTTACAGCTTGGAACATCCGAGTTACCCTAGACACTGACCATTTAACCCATACGAATATCATTGCTCTTTGTTTGGAAATTTAAAAAGTCGTGGTGCAATGAATTTCGAAAGAATATCATACAAGCCGAAGTATCAAACGCATAATTATTCAAGCTCAATACCAACTATACTTTTGTCTAATGACAATGTGTACTATTCGTAATGGTTAGCAACTCATATATATCCACAGTGGTAGAATAAAGTAGTTGGTGTCGTAGGTTATATATTAAACACATCTGATTTGTATCTTGACAATGGCTATTTCTTTCAAATTGGAGTGCCTTCAGACAGGACACTGCTTCCTGGCCTAGTACTACTGATACAATACAAAGGGATTATACAAATCCAGAATTAGCACTGTTCATTAACTGAAGGAAAAAATCTCTTTCGCCCGGTTTAGGCTTTGCCTATTTTCATATTAATCGATGTAAATTAAAACTGTTTAAACTAAACAATACTTACACCTGCATACTTCCACTCAATAATGGACTCGTCCATTTATCGAAGAGAGGTAAGCAACAGCATCTTATTTAGTCAATATAAATGCAAAAGTCAAACCATGATTAGGATTCCCGGAACGGAAGTGATTTATTCTAGCAATCGGAATTACTCGGGTATTTCCGATAGCTGTGAAATACACCTCGGACATCAATCTGAACACGTCGGGTTTATCCAATGAAAACACCTCTAAAATAATAGGGATGACGCCATATTGTTTCCCACGAGAATGACGTCACTTTACTTTCGTTTATAAAAATGGATCGTAAATGCGAAATCTAAAAGGTCGTAAAAATTGATTGAGGAAACAACTATACATATGTCACCAACAATTTCGCCATTTGGTACGACTTTTAAGATTTCACATTTAAGATCTATTTTTAAAAACAAAAGTAAAGTGACGTCATTCTCGCGGTAAACAATATGGCGTCATCCCTATTATTTCAGAGGTGTTTTCATTGGATAAACCCGATGTGTTCAGATTGTTAATCTAGTTGTAATACAATTCTCATTCCCAAAGTGTTCATATTTGGCTTTTGTGTTCATTTGATAACAAACAAAAGCAGAAAAGAGAAGAAAAAGGACTGAGTGGAGCCGAGTCTCGAAGGCTCGATCGGTAATATGTCCGATTTAGAATGCAAGAGGATCTGAGAATTCTGCCTAATAAATTTGTACCATACCGGTCTCTTTATTCAATAGATGCGAGAGCGGTTCCCAGTCTAACAGTAAACAATACCAGACAGATTCCGTCATTTTCTCATGGTCCAGCCACAGAAAATTACTTCTCGCAGGGAAGAATTCTCCGGAAACAAGAGCGCTTTAATATCAGGAAGCGATACTCGTTGTAGAAAGAATGGGCCTCGCAGCCGTCAAAGTATAATTGAGCGAAGGATTATGGTAGAAAACCCATAATCCTCCATTTGGTTGTCTATGTTTACTTTCCCATCGAGTATTGTGCCTTAGCACGGAGAAGTAAAAGGAATTTAGCCCCAATACTTTACCTAGCTTTACCCTCATTTCCAGCTCTTTTGCGATGTAAATGTATAAATCAATAAAGAAATAACATTTTTCTTGCGTTCGGTGTAAAGGTAAGTCATACGTAAAACGTATTTTGATAGATTTTTGATAAGGGGACATAATTCGTCAAAATTACTATTCAAACTACGAAATAATAACATAAATGATACTCAAAAGATTTCAAATAACCTAAGTTATTCTTTCAAACATGGATTATTAGTTCTACAATGATTATTTTAATGATTTATTTCATATGTGTGTGTGTATTTACATGGACGCTTACGTACAATGTCCGCAACGAAGCATAGCACGAAAAATCAACTCATCCACTAAAGGTCACCTGTGGGGATTCGATACCGGATCGCCGGGACGACAGTCCACGACCATACTCTCTAAGCTAAAGAGTCGGCTCTGTAAGACAGAGGTTAGATCTTGTCCTAATTAATTGTTTCAATGACATGGAGAGTGAGGCGGTCATGTGACAGTACTCACGCTCTTTTGTTATTCTGCCCTCTGAGGCACCCTGGATATTGGGCCGATGGTCTAATTACTTGAAGTAGATTTATCTATACCCATGGTAGTCGAATATTCAATAAACGAGGCACCCTAGAGTCTTACATACGGTGTCTGTCATACTGATATGTACATATGTAAGGAGCAGCATGCCTATGATATGCTAATAAACTTTTGAACTTGAACTTGAATTGCGTAGGTTGTTACTCTATATTAAAAGTGTAACGGTACCGCTGCATTTCGGAGATAGGGTCGCTGAGAATATTCACAGAGGTGTCCGAAAAGCGTTCGGTCACCTTGACAAATTCATATGGCGGTTTTACGTCCTAAGGTAGCAGCAGACGGATTATTGGGTCTTATCGTCTGCTGTCGGACACCCAATCCTCTTCAAACCAAACATCACCCTTCACGTTCTATCTGAAACGACAGGAATCATTTCGTTGTATTCATGCGATCTAGTGCTGCAAGAAAAGAGTAAAAAAGACATTCACAACAGCAGTTATCGTTCACTGCATGGTAGTGAGGAAAATGATCTGGCCGCAATAAACGGAAATCAAATCGATCATTTTAACCTTTGCCTAAAAGGTCGCATACAAAAACAATGAAATCCTAGCCAACCATTCGTTTGCCATTCTTCCACGCAAAACATCATGCAAGATGGGAATGCATCCAAAAGCACCTGTCAACCTTCTCCTTTTTTCACAATATTTCAAAGTGTAAACCCTATATGAAGTTCACTGTTAATTTACCAAGAGAGACCGTTTACACTCCGCATTGACAATCCTGTGAATACGCATTGGTCATTGAGGCCAAAGGTCGAGACATTTTAGTTTCGTACTAGCTAAACTACATTTTCTTTTACAAAATCATGCTTTTAAGGATACCTCAGGTACCTTTGCGTTCAAATATGAAGTTAAATCTTAACCTTTCCCGTTCTTTCTACTTTTGACGTGGCCACGTCGCTTATTTCTGTAGGAAATTATTGCATGCTACTAAATGCTGCATTAGAAGTCTGTACTGGTACAATATTCATATTAGGTGAAGTGATCTTCGGAACTACCTAAGTCCGTCGTTTATGTTAGTGTTTCCGTGTTAAGGACCTTTGTAGTTAAATCGTTAAAGAACAGACCTTGAAAACACATGATCCACCTACCGTGCTTGACCATCATAATCATAATTTGGATCTTTCTCCAACAACATAAGGCGGGCATCGCAACATACCTGAAATAATGTTTCTGGACCATTCAGAAACTGAGCCAAGCGGCATAACGTTCGTCTAGCTGGCTATGACTGAGGCAAGAAGAAATTAGTTGGAAGAACATTAGACATTCACAACGTTACTACGGTGACCCCACCCTCTATCATATGTACATGGATCAGGGGCGAAACATCCATGACGGCCGTATTTCCATGCTGAAGATGAATGTCGATTTGCAATCTCCAACCACCACCGCGCTTCGGTCCACAATAGATTCACACTAGGTGCATTGAAAGTTGTTTCTTACTACAAACACCGAACTGGTTTGTCAAGACTTATGTGAATTGTGTTTTCCGAAAATGCGCCATCCTTTAAACATGTTATTATACGATAAACAAACACACTATGTGGGGATACTCTAAAGTCAGCATTCAGCAGTTTAACACTTTCCCAAACAAAATCGACATTTGACCACTTTGTTGCAGAAGACTTTAGAAAACATTGTGGGAAAAGGAGAAATTGCTCGTAACGAGCAATTTTTCCTTTTCCCACAATGTTTTCTGTCCTATCAGAAGATTACTTTCCAATTTCATCATATTTTGAAATGTCGTCTGCAGACTCTTTCAATTTGGGACAGTCGAACATTTTGTTTGTAAAAGGGTTAAAGCACAAGCGACCCATTCATCGACCCCCTTAATAAGTATAACGTCAATTGCGCAAATCATCAACGCAAAATTAAAGGTCAAGAATATATCATGGTATGGCTACAATTGATTTATTACTAAAACGGGTTTTACTCGCATCAACATGAAGTCATGTATGTTGCGGTTCCCGCCTCGTAATGATTCAGGAAGACCACAAACTTAACTGCCCATAAGACGGGTCAATTTGGGTAGAGCCATCGGCATTCCGTATGTCAGTCGGGAAATATCATGTTTGAAACTTTTTTTCAGATGATCAGGAACATTTTCATTACTACAACAATTCTGATGTAAGGATTAACCTGAGTTAGGTTTTCGCAAGATACTTATGTAACCGCACATATAACAAACGATTTCTAATTTTAGACGGGAACTTAGTGTATATAGGAACAATACTTTGACGTAGATAAAATACCAAGGTCTTAGTTATAGCAGTTCCCAAGGTTAGAGATCTGTCAATGACTTGCTAAAACTGATTTCTTTTTGCAATAATTGGGTGTGTGATTGTGTTGAAGAACACTTATTCGAAACAAAGTAAGATAATTATCAATTCTTCTAGTGCATATTCAGTGCATTTTGATCCAAAGGTGTGCCAACGCTTTTAAGAGATTCCAAATTTGAATTGCTCTTATTTAATTAATTTACGTTAAATTAATCATCCTTTATATAGCTACTTTTAATTGAATATCAAACAATAATACACAAACTATATTATTGTAACGACGCTTACTTTTAACTTTTAAATTCTCTCATCTGTTAACAAGCACCTTTAAGCAAAAAACCTTAAACCTGACTTTCTTCGTTGCTCATGCAATTCTTCCCCATGCGTACGCAATCATGTAGAGGGAAGGGACTTTCGAAGCACCTATGTCAAGGTACTCTGATAGAAGACGCACATAATTAGCATATCTTATCATTACGTTACATGATCGCTAACGAAAGTTTCCAAGCTTGTTCAGTTCACTGAGTGCATTAACGTAATTGTGATGTAACCGATTGCTCTGTTTGGGACTAAACGCTTAAACCCTTTACCAAACGTCTAATGGTCGTCGGTCCCAAATTGAAATAGGTTGCAGATGACATTTCAAAATCTAATGAAATTGGCAAATACTCTTCTGATAGGACAGAAAACATTGTGGTAAAAGGAAAAATTGCGCGTCACGAGCAATTTCTCCTTTTCCCATAATGTTTACAAGAGTAGTCTGCTAAAAAGTGTTTAAATGTCAATATTGTCTGGTAATGGGTTAACCCAACAGAGCTAGGGATTCTAGTGTTCAGAGACGGACGTTTCTGTTGTTTTTGTCTCTGAATCAGTTTTGCATTTCGTTGCTGTTTTCCATTACTTTCTATACATCGCAACAAAAATTTTATTGTTTCAAAGCGTTTTTGACTTGACTTGTGAATTGTCACATTCGCGAAGAAAAAATGTTTAGCCCTATAGTGCTTGAATCGACTTCGTGCTTAAACAGGTTAGAATCAGGCTAGCTGCCATGTACATTGGCGGCTAGCCTTTGATATTAACTGTTTACTACTCTGATATTAAATAATAAACCTTGTTCTGCTCTGTTCTGTTACATGCTAATCACACGGTTTCTTTGTGGACATAATAATGTTGGCAACTACTTGATGTGCATTTTAATGTAAAGAAACTATCAAACCTAAATAGCCATATATGTCAATAGTTAATCTCATCTTATGAAATAATATTTTTTATTTGAATGAAAGACAAATGCAACATAAAGCGTTGCGGACGATAACTAAAACCAACGATAATACCACTTAAAAAACAATTTGTTTAGCTTGTTAATGAACCTAACCCATATAGTGCTGGAACCGACTTCATGCTTATGCAAACAGGTTAGATCCAGGCCAGCGACTGGCCTGTGATCTAACCTGTTTGTTACTCTGAGTATCTTTCCTCCTTAGAATTACGCAATCAACACAAAAACCTATTTTAAGAAAAATACCCACCGTTTTAAGGATTAAGACGAATTTGCAGTTTTATAAAAAAAAAAAAAAAGTACTAACACAGGTGATGGACAAACAAGCTAAGGCTAGACAATGACTGGCTTCTTCATTTTTCGTCGTGAATGCATTCATACGATAATGTATTTCGTAAGAGCGCCGTGCATAGCTTACCGCTAATTTATCTGATAATAAGTCAAACCCGTCAAGACTGTTTATTGTGTGTTACAGATTCGCAGTACAGACAGCAGTTTCCAATAAGAGTAATTGGTTCTGTAGCTATCTTGTACATACTTTATCTGTCCACTGTAAGACGGAACTACATTCTTGCGCGGATTAATTTGAAAGCTCTGTAACGTGTCTCTTCGTCGCTGTAATTTGTGGAGATTTATCTGTTTCACTCAGACATGTAGGTTTTAGATGCTTGCGTCCAACACGTTTGCTGTCATCATGAATGGGACGGCAATGCATATCACGGACTTTGTACTGGGAAGATGGGAGAAATTTCCACCTTTGCCGAATCGACTTATGATAGGCATTTTGATAATCATGTGCGTAACACTGACGGCGGGATTTATCGGAAATACGATTGTTCTTATACTGTTTTCTAAGTAAGATTTCTTTTCTGCATGAGATTAAATTGATGTTGTCTTTCTTGTTTTTTTTTCTCTTTTTTCTGCTGTTGTCGTGATTGTTGTTGTTGTTTTCAAAGCTATCAATAATGATTGCTTGCCATTTTTGCATGGTTCATAACACAATCATTTAAATTTCATTGTTCAATGTTTTGTTTATTTTAGATGTATGTATTGTTCTTGTTGTCTTGTTTCTCAATATTGAAATAAATCCATCTATCTTTCTATAGTAAGCATAATCAGTGCTGACTTTCATTTTAAATGGAGCTGTTGGATTAAGTCAATACTGTATTCGTCTATAATGTGAAATATCAACACATATCAGATTTTTTTGTTTATTGTTGACGAATTGATAAGATGTGTCCTTTTTTCAAAAAGCTTAGCAGACTTTTATCGGTCTTTTTAATTTGAGGACAAATATTTTTTGTTGGGTGCCTTTCGCTAGGGCCTATCAAAGGGTAGCAAGTCATTGTTATTGATTCCCGAATTTGTTTTGTTTTCCATAACCAGTAGTTGACTAACGTGGTGTTGCGATACCCGTATCATATAACACAATATGAATGCATTTCAACAGTGCAGACATATGGGCCGCGTCACGCGAAAAGGGGCACTCGGACATATAAAAAAAGCGCTAACTCAGCTCTATCTTAGCGCTATTATTCCAGCATCTAGTCACGAAAGTTATCATTTGTATTAATTTAAAGGTATAACTGGATGTCCTCTAAGATGGCAAACAGTGTAGCCCCAGACCAGCCGTTACGTCAGTGACGTGGCGGCTGGTCTGGGGCTACACTGTTTGCTATGTCCGAGTGCCCCTTTTCCCGTGACGTGGCCCAATTATAATCTTAGATAGTACAATTCTACTCACACGTATGCTATTAAAATGACGTATACGTTTTAACGTATACATGTACATATATACAAAAGACAAATTAGATAGATGGACGTGCAAGACTAAAAACGATGGTGAAAGATTTAGATATGTAGGTTTTACTAAACATTTTAAGCTAAAAATTTTCGTAAGATTTAAACAACATTTTCTATTTCATCAATATAAGCAATATCGCAAGGTAACACATCATATGAGTCGTCCAATGATAAGTGACACACCAATAGTGTATTTTATTTATGAAAATATCAATGTATATCAGTTTTGACTTACGTAAATTGTTTTCTTAAGTTGTTTAGTAAAATGGTACCCTTGTTTTCAAGTTATCTCATTAACAACATTCAAGAAACGACCCCCTCCCCGCCGGATTGAAGTTGCTAACGACGTCTATTTTCGTTACTTGCATTTCATTATCAACTGTGCTTTACTTCTTCTATATATAATTGTTCGTAGTCAGTAATTTCCCGTTATGAATAAGTAATCGTTTGGTGAATTGGTATAAACTTATCTAATATACATCGATTGTTAAACAAGTTCTTATGGCTAGGCCTAATCACCCTTAACTCTGCTTTCTGGATACATAACCGGTACTTGTGCCGATTTGTTCTACCCTTGCCGCTAACATGGGTCGAACCCAGGACTTTACCAGAGGCCAATGCTCATCCATTTCACTGTTACCTTACCTATTTAGCATCGTATTGCAATAATCAAGAAAAATGAAAAACTGAAATGTTGCAGTAATGAATCAGAACCATTTCGGAAACAACCTTAACATTCACTTGTTGTTAAGATAACATTCGTTTATATGTGTTTTCTTTTTTTGTCATATGGGTTTTACATCACATCAACATTATTTCACTTATGTAGCGATGTCCGACTCCTAATGATGGAGGAAGACCCGAAACTCAACTGCCCACAGGGGCTGGTCAAGGCGGGTAGAACCATCGGCATTCCGTAAGTCAGTCGGGAGACTGCCTGTCATGAAAATCCATATGTGTTTCCTGTCGGCATATGTAAACAAACATACATAAATACAGAGTGTAATGAATTTGTTCCTTTTCTTCTCATGTCAAATTTAAAGTATTATAATTATTTGCCAATGACCTATCAGTAGATTTTTTCCCGATTTCATCACGTTTTGAAATGTCGTCTGCAAAATCTTTCAATTTGGGACTGTCGAAAAATTAGCGTTTCGGATAGGGTTGAAGTAATCCTTATGCTCAGTTACCGAAAAATGATGTACGTTCTAGAATAGTTGACAATTAACAAAGAAACATGTTTAATTCCTTTTTAAAGATTAGCTGATACGGTAACACGTTCATATGATGCTTTGAAAAGAGCTTTGGCGATAGTGTTGGTTTACAATAAGCGATAAATGATGTCAGCTGAGAAGTTCCGGTGTAAATTCCGTAAAACGCCGGGGACCAATCGAATCGGGAAAATGCTCCATCTTGAATATTTGCGTTGTTGGTTGCATAAGTGAAAGTATTTAATGTGTATCACGTTACTTTTCTAACCAGGTGATCACCACTCGTTTTTTCCCGAGCGAACATCCCTATTTTAAGACATAGCTCTGACGTAATCGATGAAATCAGAGGGTGTGTTACACACTTTGTGAAAATAGCTCTTTGAAACATCGATAATAGAAAGTAAAGGCATTATATTTTCATGATGATATGGTATTTCGCTTTGTCTTAAAGGATTGTTTCACAATTTTCCAGATTTGCAGGTTTTTATTCGCGCTAGTATGCGTTTAACCAGTTGGACGAACCAAAACTTAAGACTTAATACACATATGCTCATTAGGTCTTTGGACGTCCAAAGTTTCTTTGGACGTCCAAAGTTTTTTTTCATATTCATTTATCCGTACCTACCTTTTAAATGACCATCCGAATAAAATGTATCCCTGGACAGCCAAATATGGGTAGTTATGAATGCGGACGCAATATGATTAGCTGCTACGAAATTCAAAAGTTAAAAAAAATGACTCAATGTATTATTTCAATGTATTATATGAATAATATGACATCACAGATCTATGAAGTTACAAAAAACTAGAATATTAGTTCCATTCTCAACCAATTCGATAACGTTGCGTAATAAAAATAATGTGGTGAAGACACAGCACAATTTTATTACATATATCACAAACCATTTAACCCATTACCAAACCATAACAATATTTTAACGGTTTGTTGAAGACGACTCTGAAAAATAAGGTGGAAAAGGAGAATTGCTCTTAACAAGCAATTTCTCCTTTTGCTACAATGTTTACTGCCCTAGCAGAAGAGTATCTTTCAATTACACTAAATTTTTAAATGTCATCTGCAAACTCTTTCAATTTGATATAGTCGAACATTTGGCGTTTTTTATAGAGTAATACGATTTGTTTTAACAACATTTAAATTTAAATTACCAATGAGTGAGCTATTGAACGTTAGTTAACATTAGCGCATGTGTCTCATACACATTACACTACACATGGGAATGCCGTATTGCTTGTTTGAACTACCGCTTTAATAGTGTTACACACAGAACACAATCCGTGAGATAACCCCTTGGATATCTGACGAAGAAATTTCTGTTTGATATACAGTGAGGGTAGGTTCTGAGATATTAGTTTGCACTAATTATTTTATACGTTGAAATACACCAAAGGATCCAATTATAGAAATACAGAAGACAACGTTGCCCCACATTAATATAGCGTTAATTGCTATTGTGTTTCAATTATAGTGAACACGTATGACAGGGAGATGAAACGAAAATATAATTAGAATAACTTATACCGTCTATAGTTTAAAGCGGACACAGGGAAGAAATTGGCAAAGACGTCTGTTAGGAACGAAGCAGTATCAGTCAGTTTCCTAAAAGATTCTTTCTAAACTCGTTTGAGCCTTAGACAAAAGGTTAAAGATTAAACAATTCTAGAATTTCGAATACTTACACACTCATGACCAATTTGACAAAAAAAAATGTCCATTAGTATGAATCTCTTTTCTTTTTCAAACAACCGTATTGTGTCAATTCGTTTATCAACTTCAAAATAAGTCAAAAGGCCAAAACAACCGATTTATAAATATTCTGCATTGGATATATTTTCCATTTTTTTAATTAAAAACTTTTATTGTGGCTGTTAAAAGGACTTTCCCACAGAGATATCAATTCACTTAAAACAAAGTGTTTTCTAGATACGAATGAAATGCAATTAAAGGTAACATAAACCTATCATCGATACATTAGTCTGGTAATTAAAGTTGATGAACCTAAGTTACGGGTGTTCCGGGTTTAAATCCCTCCGGAACACCAGTTTCCCTGGGTCGTTCTTTGGAAAGACACTTCAGAGCCCTGGATTTGCGCTAGTGGACCCAAGTAAATCTTTTTTGCTTTTACTTGAAACAGCATTACACCCTCCATGGAAAAAGAGGGCAAGGCAATGAGGCGAATCACAGCATTAAGATAAAACAATTGCTAAGAGTACAACTATACTTATAAGTAGCTAATTGTCTTTGTGGAGTAGAAGGAAATTATACGTACGACTAGTATTTATAGCTGTACTTGTTTATGTATATTCATACACATATAACACTGTTGAGAACGCGTTAAATCGATTTTAATCTAAGTTCTTTTTCGAGTCAACTTTACACTAATTCAGATATCCCTAGATGCATGTAATTCCATTTTTAACCCGTATAGTGCCGGAACCGAGTTAATTCTAATGCGTACAGGTTGAATCCAGACCAGCCGCCAAATAAATTGGCGGTTGGCCCGTGATCCAACCTGTTTGCATCTCTAAGTATCTTTCCTCTTCAATATTAAGTAGATATCTAAGGTTTTGGAAAGCAGACACAAACATCTTCTTTTTTTAAAGGTACTCAGCATTCTAAGGGTTAACCTTTTGGAGTGAAGCAATCTTCGTTTAGATGCCCTTACTAAATTGACGCGGATTTACATGTATCAACTTGCTAAAATAGTCTTGCAAATGAATAAAAAGAAACGTGCTCCCAATAACATCATGTTTTTGTTGTCATGTTTTCAAAAATAACAAACATGATTTACAGTGGTAAACGTATCACGTTTCTGTTTGTTTACCTCGAGATCATTTTGATATTTGTTTTTTTTTCTTCCTAAAAGTGTCACACTCGGAAAGACACTGGAAATGAGGAAATGATTATAAAATAAATATTTACAGAGGAAGGAAATAGAATTCTTCGCTTATCATGCTGTTTCCTCCTTATTTATTCAATTATTCAATGAAGTAATCGGATTATTCTAGGTGAATAATAGTACGTTTGTATTTTGAATAGTTAACCCATTTGTTTCCTTTTTTAAAACAGAGACAGCACAGAATAAAAGCATGAAAATAGGCAATCCCCTCAAAGATTTTGAAAAGCCTGCCATCATTAAAACCTTAGAAGAAAGGGCATTTACTAATACGCGATTAATGGTTTCTTAATTACATATGTTCCTCACGTAAGAGTCCGCGTGACAAGAAACAAAATAATCTCAGATTACAAACTATCTAAATGGAATAATTTAGCGGTGTTACCGAATACTACACGTCGAGTGCCTGTGACCCAATTTCCTGTGTGATGGAACTAGTGCAAATTCAAAGTTGCTGGATAAGTTTTTATTTCCAAATTCAAACAAATCTCCATATTCTTAAATTATTTATGACAATAGGTTTCTGCAAGACAGCGTTTTTTGTATGTTTGACTCCACAGGTTTAGTTGCAAATGCTTAAGTTGGTGACACTTGCTTTAGCATCGAGGTAAAACTATTGAGAAAAACTTTGAAGATAGAAAACCCTGGTTTTTATTTTTTCGTTTGAATATTGGTTTATATTATGCCATTCTTTGATAAGGAAACTCGACCCGATGTAAAATCATAAAATATCGTGCTATATTAGATTTACCTTTGTGAAATAGGGACGAGCATTTTTTGACTTGGGAAGAATGTTCAGTTCTTGAAATCAATTGTTTTAAATCTATGCGTATGTAGCTACGTTTAAACGAGATTTTTAATTGAAAGGGTTAACTTAAGAGTAATATTACACGAAGAGTATTCCCTGTAGGGTTCATTCTCCGGCCAATGGTGTTATATGTAAAGAATAATGCGAAAATATGATTGTTTAGTTTGCATTTATCAAGACATACCGAAGTCATTGGATTGGCGATATTTATATAAAATGTTTTATAATTGGATTAAAAGCAAGAATTGGGATGTCGCAATAATGGGAACTAAAACATCCCTAATACTGAAAACTGCACGATGCGCTAAGAAACGTTTGCAAGCATTGACACTAAAGATCAAAGACCGTCTGCGATGAAGTATGTTTATTCGGTGTTTCTGTGGTGCTGAGTATACTTGTTTATTTGGAAAGGAAATGTCGTAAAGAAGTTCATGTGGTTTTCTTTTATGGCTAAATTTCAATAATCGTAAACAATGACTAAAATAAGAAATGAATCGTTTTGTCATGGTTTATGTTATCGAATGCCATTGCGTAGATACTGTGAAAATGTCAAGCAAAATGGAAGCAAATCTCGAAAAATATCATCCTTGATTAAAATAAAAGACATGAAATTGCATTTACAGTCGTTAATGAGAATTTATGTCAACTACACCAGTACAACAATCCACAATTTTCTATAGTCCGTAACGTCAACTTTATGTAGAGTTCTGAAAAGTAAGATTTGGGTAAATTTTGACTTTTATGAGCGGTGGTTTTCCAATGGAATGGCGATGGTTCTTCCTTACTTAACAATTATAGAGCTAGAACCGACTTCATGCTTATGCAAACAAGTTGGACCCATGCTAGCCGTCGTATACATTGGCGACTGATCTGTGATCTAATCTGTTTGCTACTCATCATAACTAAGCAGATATGTAAGGTTTTAAAAATAGGCGACACAAAAATCTATATAAAGAAAATTGCCCAGCAATTTAAGGATTACAATTACAATTACAGTCTCTCTTCATCTATATTGAGCCGGACATCGTCAAAATACTGAAAAATATTCATGCAATGTATGAACTCGAAATAAACAAAACCGAGGTTTTTTAATACAAACACACAAACAGCTGATATGTATAACGTATGTTCAAAGGTTTTTTTTACGAAACATGCTATCGTAACATGACGTTACATAAGAACCGTTGTGATGCACGGGAAACCTATTTATGTTGTATTGTCCTTGAATGTTCCATCCTTTTTCGCGCATGTCATTGTCAACTATATCAAAATGACCCTGAGCAATAATTTACTATTCAATAACAATTTGCAGGTTAGGAATAGGAGCCACAGATACAAATAAAATGTTATCGCAATATACATACATGTACATGTTAATGAAGAAAGTAAACCAAAGCTGTGCGCTTTGTTTATTTATCTACAAATAAGCATGATTAATATATAAGAGGAACAGAGCAGAACAGAACAGGTTTTTATTTTACAACTTGTACATAGTTCATCATCATACATACTTTGCATGAAAAACAAATATATCACATGGTGTATGAACAAAGATACATACATACCCACAAAAAACCTATTCGTTTCCTACAGTATTATACCAACCAACATTATATCATAAGGTGTGATAAGGGAATTCAGAAGTAATGCAGAGAAAAGGAACCGTCTGTCCATAACTGTACATGTATCTAAATTGGGAATAAAAGGTGATATACCAAACAACTATGGGTGGTCAATGAGAATCGATTGAAGCCACACGATCACACCAGTCTCTGAGCGAGATATATATAAAACAACAACGGACACCGCACTTACCTTATTGTAAAAATATATATTCATGCAATTAACCCGGTCTTTAACCCTCAGAATGCTGGGTAATATTATTGAATAGAGTTTTGTGTCGTTCGCTTTCCAAAAACTTAAATGTCTGCTCAGTTTTTAGGAGGAAAGATACTCAAATAGAAGCAAACAGGTTAGATCCCAGGCCATTCGCCGATCTATTTGGCGTCTGGCCTGTGATATAACCTCTTTGCATAAGAATGAGGTCGGTTCCAGCATCATGAGATTAAAGCCAAAATGTGCCAACGAATCTGCAAATCTGGGAAAAATGGTTTATGAATTATGAATCCACATTTTAAAACATAGCAAAACACAGTATTGTCATGACAATAGAACGCCAGTACCATTTAGGGGCATTGAAGTTGCTATTTTAACATTGTAATTACATATGAGTTATGTCTAAACATATTCAAAATGGAGAATTTCTCCGATTTTATTTGTTCCCGACGTTTTACGAAATTCAATCGGCAATTCTCGGCTGGCCTCGTTTTATCACTAATTTTAAAAACACCTTATCGTCTAAAGGCTGTTATAACAAATATGAGCATATTACCGTCTGAGTTACAATTTAACATGGAGTGTAAAGTATTTTTTATGAAAGTTGTCGACTATTCTAAAGCTTATACAGTTTTACTGAAAAGTGAGCTATTCTGGCTTTAAGGAATAAGCTGCAGTAGAGAATTTCAACTTATCACATGTTGCAGAAAATTAAATTGCTCTACACGACACCAAAAAGTCGAGATAAACGTTTTTTTCATTTATCATAGCTGTATTCTACCGATATTGTTTTGCAATGGAAAAAGAAAAACATTTAGATATGAGGGTTTATGGGTCAAGATATGGTTTCCCCTCCCACTTGTCGTGAACAGGGGTACTTATCTGGCTATCTAGGCGAATAAACATCCCCTTACAGCGGCGAGGTCTCTGAGCTATCATCGTATTTCCGGGAATTGAGCAAACAATATCATCACGAATCTGTCTCGGATTTTTGTCACAGCTGTCTTTTATATGTCTGTGAAGAAAGGCCAACGTAAGGTCTTTTATATTATAATGATTTAGACAGAACAGAACAGACCGGGCTTTAATTTATCGAGTACAAGGTACACGGTCATGTTCACATACACATAGAATTCTGACTTCAGGTTGTATTTATTCTCTTACACCTCCTCATTTTTATCTCTCTAAAAGAATTTGGCGCGCTTGGTTTAAAAGAAAAGTAATAAACATAAACGCCCAAAATGTATAACTTGACGTTGACATCCTTCA
Organism: Cerastoderma edule; assembly: GCA_947846245.1. NCBI lineage: Eukaryota > Metazoa > Mollusca > Bivalvia > Cardiida > Cardiidae > Cerastoderma > Cerastoderma edule. The sequence goes on from OX401406.1 coordinate 46,170,126, forward strand.
TGAAACTTAATTTCTCTTTTTAATATTTTGTTATTCTATTTCCATGTTATAAAAAGCTGATGTTAGAGCTTCTATGATTTCAGGCATTTGTAAGCTTTGCATTGACAACCATGAGTGCATATCTAAAAAGGAATTACTTGCCATCGAAGTATTACTCTGATTTTGTGATTCAATGTTGATTTAAGAATCAGAACACAGTCTTTTATCATTGATTTATACAAAGCAGTCCGTCCTGATCATATCTTTCGATTGCTCGTTTATTAAAATAAAAGTAAAATCAAACTAACAAAAACGTCAATACACGGTTTGCGTGGCTTCGAGAGTAAGATAATGGAAATATTTTGCTTTAGTTTCAAATTGTTAGAAGAGTAAATCTATGCCGTCTTTTAAAACATCGATGGACTTACATACGACTCCGAATGAAATTTTTTTTTGCATTATTGCATTTAAACCATCATGACAAAAGGAGAAATTGCTTGTCACAAGCGATTTCTCATTTCGTCACGCTGCTTTAATGAATCTCTCGTTGAAGGTTCCTCAAACCGTGATACTTTGGAGAAGAGCGTTAAAAAATCCAATTTTGAATGTGGGACAATCAATCCATATTTTAGATATGGGACAATAGGGAAATAAACCAGAGAGGAGATTTATACTGATCATCCAATGTCTTACATGCCAGGACTTAGATATATAGTGTAGCGTCAGGGGCCTCGGTCCGTGTTCATGATATGTACATTTTTCATACACCATGTGATATACATGTTTTTTTATAGTATATATGTATGATGATTTATCTTGGGTTCGAATCCTGTGAGAAGCAGGATCTGCCTTGCAACCTTTCATTAATCCACATTCGGCGCGAGTACTGGTTTTGTATCCAGGAAGCAGAATCGAAAGTGATTCATCTAAGTAGTAAGAACTTGTTTCACAATCGATGTAGAATATTACGTTTAAACTGAACTTAACTAAACTAAAACTAACTGGTGATGTTCTATGCAAACGTGCAAATTCTTTTAACCTTTGTTTTGCTTGAACCGACTTCACGCTTGTGCAAATAGCCTAGATCAAAAGACAGCAGCCAAGTTACTTGGCAGCTGGCCTATGAACTAATCTGTTTGCTACTCTAAGTATCTAACCTCACCAAAATTAAGCAAATATTTAAGGTTTTACGATCAAGCAGATACTTAAGAATTTGGAAAGCAGCTCACACAAAAAACTATTTCTAAGATATCAACCAGCATTCTCAGGGTCACAGATTGTTGCTTTATTTTTATTGAAACAAATTATCTACTACAAATAAATTGACTTCGCATATCGATATAATAACATATAACAATGCTTTGATACACTGCTCGGTCTCTTTTATAGGTATGTGGTTTATCTATCTCGTTTATGTTGCAGAAAAAGTAAACCATCTTTTACCATTTTACGGTTTATTGTAAATAAGGATCTAAATGTGAATTATCCCTAGGTGAAAGGGAATATTTCAAAATATCATCATAATATGTGACTCAAAACATTTGGCTGTGCATGTAGACAGAGACATAGATATCTTATTTTTGTCATGTTAACCCTTATAGTGCGGGAACCGCCTTCGTGCTTATGCATAATGGTAAGATCCAGGTCAGCCGCCAAATTAATTGGAAAATGACAAATATTCTGAATGTATATCGAATTTGCAACTCACTCAAGTTTTCTAGGTCATTGTCGTCAACCGTCTTCTACTGCAAACGCGTTTATCAAAGGCATCTGCTTTATAACACTACCATCCTAACTGGGCGATATTCATTGGACTTTTATTTGTTTATATGAAGTTTAACGTAGTATCAACATACTTTAAGTTATGTTGCGCTGCACGACGCTTAACTACCAAAAAGGGCATTGCTGGTCAAGTCGGGTAGAATCATCGGAATTCCGTAAGTCAGTTTTATGAAATTGCAAATACCGTCACGTAGAGAGTTGCCATGTGACTCCAAGTTCCATTTACTGACCACTAGACCAATTACGCACCTCTAGCCATTAGTTGACTGTGTCTGCAACCTACTAAATAATTAGTAACAATACCCTTTCTCATTGTTAATGTTATTACAACGATCGTTTTAATCAGTCTTAAGTTTCTCTATATCCACAGATATCGTGGTAGCATTGCGAAGTATATTATCAAATAAGGGGAAAACGAAGCACTGATATTTCTTTCTTTCACCTGACAAAAGTAAACATTGCGATCAGGCAGTAAGCTCATGCTTTGAGTTCGATAAAGAAAAACGTTTGCGGCGAACATTTTGTCCCAGGGAGAATGTATGGTAAATAATACGCCATTCAATACATGCCGCGACTGGTTACAGGCATCATATCATTCTTGTTTTTTTTTCCTGTTTTGTTTGGTAAGGCAAACTGTTGAAATAAAAAAAAAGGATCAGCGAAAGATCGTAACATTATTTGTGTATTTTCCGGAACATTTCGTTCGTCATAGAATATCACGAAGCGAACAAAGCATCACTATTGAACGGAAAACCCCTTCGCAAGCGTTCGCCTTCCTTCATCACGCTTTGTTTGGTTTCGTAGAAAGTGAGATAATCTTTCCATAGGGCCTCCGTCGCACGCTACAGGAATAGCTTTCTGTCTGACTAGGGTCACGCTGTAAGCTGTTCATGTGGTATACATGTACACACAAGTCAAATATGCTAGATACCTATGTGATGATGGTACCTAAAAACGCCACCTCTCTCCTTTGAGTAACACAATTTTTTATTATTGTATACGAAATAAACTGTTAAAACGATTCACTTTATCTGCGAATAAGAAAACTATTTCCTCATCACGATATTATAAACGTCTTTATAACTTGTGATGTGTGATGTCATTTTTGTCTTTGAAGATAATTTCTACCTAAACGACTTAAATCTCAGCCCATGAGATAGTCATTATAAGAATTTGTTTCCCATGAACCAAGATTGCTTCGCTTCTATGCTATGGAATGATATACATTTATCTTTATGTACATAAATAGTCGAAGAAAATATACATTTATATCCATGTACATAAATAGCCAAAGCATGCGTTTTCATAATACACTGATGATTGGTTTAATGTTTAGAAGGCTATGTGATTTTCTAAAGACATATTTTGGCATCGTCTACTTTCCAAAACCTTAAATATCTTCGTAAGTTTGGTGAGGGTAAATACTCGGAGTAGCCAAACTAAAAGGTATAACTCGTCCATTGCAGGTATAGGAGCTTGAGGACAACCTCCAACATGTTTGTGATCAATTTGACCGTTGCGGATCTACTGATGTGCGTCAAATGTCTACCGCTCATACTCAGCAATTTCCTCTCGGAACCCCTCTACAACGATCTAGGATATTTACGTAAGTAAAGCAATGTTTTGCTTGTTTTTTTTTTCGTTCTTTTTTACTTTCTTTTCATTGAAGCCTAGGTATCTTTTATCTACTTCTATTTACCTATTTATACATGCAAAAAAGACAACATCAACAATAAAATAACAAATAAAAGCATTGTTTTGAAGGCAACATTTTGACAGGTAATTATCTTAAAGAGGTCAGGTAACTAAGCAATTATTCCTATATCTGGAATGCCACTTAACCCTTTCACAAACGCCGAATTTTTACTGTACCAAATTGAAAGAGTTTGCAGACGACATTTCAAAATGCGATAAAGTTGGAAAAAAATCTTCTGATAGGGCAGAAAATATTGTGGAAAAAGGAGAAATTGCTCGCCACGATCAATTTCTCCTTTTCCCACAATGTTTTCCGAGTCGTTTTGAACAAAGTGGTTAAATGCCGTTATTGTTTGGTACAGGGTTAAGCTCATGCAGTAAAATGGTATTTTACGCCTGCGTGCTCCAAGAATGAAGTACAGTATTGTAGGAATTGAACCCACCTCCCCGATAGACCATGCTATATAAATGCTCTTTCCAGAACATTTTGAATGAACCGAATTAAAATGCAAATGACCCCGGTTCAATCGAAAGTATCGAAACCTGGACTAAAAAGACGTCGTTTCTCTGTTTTGCTCTGTGTAAGCAAATTCATGAGACACACACAAATGTATTTCCTAGCTGGTTGCTTTGACCCATACTTTAAAATAAACCATGATGCTACAAAGTCCACTTAATAAGTCGGAACATTTTTGACAAGAGAAGTAATTTCTCGTAATGATTAAGTCCTCTGTTAACTTCTCTTTGTCAAGATGGTGTATGACACATATTCTAAAACTTTAATTTATTCATATTTTACCACTGTCGTCTAGTGTTGCTTTTAGTTTGGACTAGTCACTAATTGTCACATGGTATTCCATACAGTCGTATACCAACAAAAGATATTGCGACTGCATAAATTCAAAACAGAAGCGTAGGCTACTTTTAAAGTTTGGACATACCATTTCCTTAGTGCAATTTGCAAACACTTGTAAAGAGTCGTTTTTTCCTTTCGAAAAAATTGTATTTGTCACTGTGGCTACTTGAACCATCTACTGTTGGTGCAATCTAATTAAATGAAATGGTTCAAACCAAACATTCAGTTCTACCATCAAAACAGCATAACTTCAATATAGTAAGGGAAAAGTTTTTAGTAACATAAACACATGCTACATGAAATATGAACAATACACATGAGGTGTAAGGTATGTTGATATGGAAATAACAATTAATGTATTGGTATTGAAATAACCAAGCGTGAAGAAATTATCAAATAACATCAACATGGCTTCGTTGAAACAATTGTTTTTAACTGCCAATGACCATCTGACGATTCATGAACGTGGTGTTGTATCATTTTCCAAATAATTTTGTAGTATTCACTTATTTATTGACATATTCGCTGTTCGATTTGAATTCTTTATATGGACGTCTAAGAAAAGCATACTTAAAATGATTTCGACCCAATGATAATGTTCCGTTAATTGCTGCTTTTAATTTATGACAATAATTTTGAACCAATACCACATGGTCAATACATTTCTGTACTATTTTCTTCTCTCGCTGCATCCAAATTTTTTACAATAAATTCAAACATGATCAAAAGTGTTTTCGGGTGTTTTTTCTATTCACCTAAAAAAATCTATAAAGTCCCTTTGGGTTAAATGGCTAAACGTTATTTTGAACGACATACATGGCCCCATCTGTCAGTCTGGCGATTTCTTAAATTTAATTTGCTTCCTTTTTCTCAAACGTCCATTATTCTTGTCAAATTGCATCGATGATGGTCAATATCTGTTGGGCCTACCTACTGGACAATATTTAATTGGCTTCCCTTTCCTCAAGCAGCCATTGATTTTGTCAATTTTGCATCGAGTTTATCTAATATGATGAAAGATAACGACACCAAGGGTCCATGGCTTCACAGATCCACGTGTCCGATGATTTGGTTTACTTCCTGGACACATTATCTAATTTGCTTCCGTTTTCTCAAACAGGAATTAGTCTTGTCAACTAGCATCGAAGACTTTTGATATGACGTAAGATACGCCATGGGGACCATTGCTTCACAGGTCGCTATGTCTTGTGCGATTGGTCTAATTTCTGGAAACATTTAATTTGCTTCCGTTTTGGGTAACAGTAATTAGTCTTGCCAAGTTGCATCGACAATTATTTAACATTATTTAATTTTCTTCCGTTTTCTCAAGAGCCATTAGTCTTGTCAATTTGCGTCGATTTTGTTCAATGTTAATTAAGTTGACGTTACCAAGTGTCCATAGCTTCACAACTTACCGTGCTCCATACTTTTGGTCTACTTCTGGACATTACCCAGTCCCATAAAACAAGAATTTGAGGCATGGTCAAATCGAAACCATTTTTCGACCACTAAACGTAGCTGAAATACCCGCACAATTACAGAGTGATGGAAACCATTTTAGATTTGAAGCACAGAAAACTCATGTAAAATCAAAGCCTTAATTATGTGCCCTTGGCAAAGTTTCATTTGGTTGCCTTATTGTACTCTTATATCTCCCGACTACTCGAAGGATTACAAATTTGAACATGGATTTCATAAACATTAAATCAATTTAACCTTTAAGGACACGTTCTATAGTTTTATAAGAAAATAATCCTTTCATAGAATTTTCTAAATTTTTGATATGTTATTTGAAATTATATTGTGAATTCAAAAATGAAAAAAGGAAAACGCAGGTCGAGAAGTTAGTTTTTTCGTAAAATGACAGTTTCCATGGTAACTGTTTTGGGCAAAAATGTCAAAATGATCATACCATCTTCAAATGTAATAGAATAATTTCTGGAATGTTTATGAACATAAAAACATGAATTCATACATTAAATTCTTTATAATTCAATGTTATTTCAAATTATTACAATCTGAACAACTTTCGTAATCCAAATCAGTTTTTCAAATTTTTGTATTCGACAAATAACAATGAAAATTGATATGTGTATTACAAATAAATGAAGATATTCTCCTTTCATAGAATTTTCTTATTTTTCAGTACGTGAAGTAAAATTTAACCTTAAAATACGAAATGCAAAAAAAGTATATGTTGACGAGTTAGCTCTCTTTAAAATGACAGTTTCCATGGTAACCTTGTTTGAAAAACATTTATGAAAACGGTTAAAAGAACCTGAAACTTGAAAAAAGAAGCTAGGGGTTCAATATGCATGAGAAAAATATATTAATGTTAATAACCTTTTATAGTTTTATGGATATTGTTGTTATTCTTTGAAAAAGAATTGCAGACAGTAAATTTCATCCGAATAAAAACATTTATCCGACTACTATGCAAGTATCTTTTCGGTAACGGATTACTTTCTTCCTCTTGATGTGCAGATGAAGTGCGCAGATAATACTACCGAAGACGTCCTTAACCAAACACACGCTTATTATATGACTCATTCTTGGTTCTAGTCATCCAAATGCCGACAGCTTTTACGCTTTGTTTGAAATTTGTATATTTCGTTTACTTAACGCTTGTTCCTTATCTAAAATTTCTTATTTCAGTTTGTAACATGGAAGCATTCCTTGGCGCCTATTCCGGGTTCGTGTCAATTTTGTCGTTGGTGGCACTGGCTGTCGAGAGGTGTTACGTCATCAGCCGCCATATTCCCATCGCTTTAAACGACAACAAAACGACAGCCTACGTCGCCATTTTCACCATATGGATTATAGCAGGGGGCGGGGCATTAACGCCACTTCTAGGTTTTGGAAAATACGTCGAAGACGGTTCTAGAATGTTCTGTACTTTTGATTTCTTCACGAGAACAGATATAAACATCGCGTACAATATAACGATACAGGTTGTGTACTTTGGGATCCCGGTGATAACTATCGTGACGTGTTACGTGATCATTTTCCTTCAAGTTCGGTCGCACGAGAATAAATACTTCAAGGTGAGACACTCGGCCAATGGTGCTTTCAATGAAATAGCGTTACGGCGCATGCGTAAGAGTAGAAACTGCAAACAGAAAGAACTGAAGACTGCAAGGTCCGTGTGTGTGCTTATAAGTGTGTTCTGTATGTCTTGGTTGCCGTATAGCATTGTGGGCCTCATTGCCTTATATGGAGATAGCTCCCTTATCACGCCTCTCACAGCGACAATTCCCGCCCTTTTCGCCAAGCTTTCCACGATACTGAACCCCGTGTTGTACGCCCTGTTACACAAGCGCTTCAAGCAGAAACTCGGCGCATTCGCTGTAGGATGTTTTGGGAAAACAAACAGCAACGATACTAGCCATTCCGACAACAAGAGGCGCATGTACGAGCTGATAGAGCACCCGGATTATAACACCCTCCGGACACTGCTACAGCCAAATCGTCAGCATTTGTCAGCCATTAGACGGCTTGAGACGGTCAGCAGTACATCCGTGTGATTAAGTCAGCTCCATCATAAAGTTAGAACATCCATTATCCGCTATTTTAGAATTCGTTCTTTTGACGGATTACTTCGGTCGTTCTCGGTAGACATCGGTCGGAACCGGAACGTGTCAGTTTGATGCGAATAGTTCCGGCCAAGACCGATGTTAAATACGAATAGTTCTTACCCGGACATATATATACCGATAACTACCGAAGTAATCCGACGAGGGAATGAGTATCAAAATGGCGGATTATGAGTGTTTTACCTCAAATATATGTTTTTATTGTGAATTTGTGGGTGAAGTTTGAATACATTGAAGTTGATTCCGTTAAATTCTGTAGAAACCATCGTTGCGAAAGAACTCGAACGTAACTTATAGCTTCTAACTTCTAAGCTTCTTTTCCTTTCAAGTTTGCGTGTTATCTTAAACTGATATATCAATGTTTACGTGCTTAAAATGCATATTGAAAGGATACAATTTGAAACAATACAATTCTATTTATAGTTTTTTTATGATGGTACTGTTTCAAACTCGCATTTTGTTTCAGCTCATCCGAAAAGGGGAAGTCTCAAGCCATACTTTTTTCTAAAGGCTTGATGATATCTTATGAGCCACATGTGAAAATGTATGCGGTGAAAAGTACAAAAGAAGAAGGGACATATTTGACACAGAAAACCCTTGTAGTCTTTACATGAAGTAGAGTTCACCGTTGTACATAGAGTAAAACGATCAATCTGTCAGGAACTCACTATCTATCGTTCTTTCTAATGTAAATGGGGATATGAATACATGCATGTGATATAACGTCTAATAACGTACCTTTTAGTGATATAAAGAGGTCGATGGCGTATAGTGTTAGAAGAGTATCTCCAGACATATATTAATGGCAGCTACTACTTCTACTAAATACCAAAGATAGTATAGTTTTTGTTCTCACTTTTGTTCTGTTTATCATTTAACGTTGATTTTATATATTGTGTATTTAAATGGGAGCGAAGACCAGGAAAAGTAGAAAGGTAGAGAGAAATGCATTGGAGTATGTTATATTTGCGAATAAGATGCCTTTGGTGTTGGGACCAAACACCATTTCTAAAAGACATCTCTTTTCTTACATTGGACAATCAAATATGGGGTTCGCACATGTGATTTTAAAATGGCTTGTACACAGAAAAGAAAGTTTGAAAGTCAAAATAAAATGTTGTTGAATCTATACAGATTTTGTATTGTTAATTGGCACACCATTAAAAGCATAAATCAATTCATGAAGCGTCAATTTATTTAAGTTTGTACAGTTAATATACGGGAGGACCTGAAAATGATGTCACGCCTTTGGATTAAAACATGTTAATTTACTAAAAAACACCCTTTTTAAAATTAAAAGCGATCACAATCTGCTTCAAATGGTTCCTTATAAGTGTGTGATATGAGGTCCAGATGTTTTGCAGTTTTGATAAAATAGTTTTATTTACCCTCGGATTTGCTCACATCTTTGGACAAGCACCTTAATGCAAATGTTAATAGTTACTTTCGAACGATTTCAACCAATCCTCTTACCCATTCCCACAGTGAATTGGTCATCGTTTGTTTAGACACTTTAGGAATATCCAGAAACTCTTAATAGAGACCAGATGTACAGCATTATAAGATTATCAATAGTTGGGTCACATTTAGGTCATGAGGGAAATTACCAAAATCCGTCGTTCAAACAGACTTCATTATCGGGGTCGTTGCTGTATGGAAAATACTTATAGGAATTCTGAAGGAGTCCCAAGCTAGTTCCAAACCAGTTTTGAAAAGTATTAGATAAGTTTCTATTAACCCATTACCAAACAATAACGACATTTGACCAGGTTGTTGCGGACGACTCTGGAAAACAGTGTGGGATAAGGAGGAATTGCTCTTAACGAGGTATTTCTTTTCCTACGATGTTTTCTGCCTTATCTTAAGATTATGTTTCATGACATTTTGAAATGTCGTCTGCAAACTCTTCTTATCTTGGAAAGCCGACAATTTTGCCTATTGGTAGAGGGTTAACTAGTTTGTTCACTGGAGGTTTTGTGTGTAAATAAAATAAAGATGTTTTCGCAATGACAGCAACCCGTAACGAGATTCTACAAAAACAGGGGCCCGTTTTACTAAACAGTTTACGCTTAAGATTTGCGTAAGTCTAAAACAACAAGTCCTTTTATTTCAATATTTGGCAAAGCAATATTGCAAAGTAACACATCATTGGAATCGTCTCTCCGAGACGCTTCCAATGACGTGTCACATTGCAATATTGTACTTTCATTGAATATATTATCCATGTTAATCAATTATGACTTACGCAAACATTTTCCGTAAGTTGTTTAGTAAAACGGGCCCCAGATGTTGGAATGCAGACAATCTTCCCTTCAGTTGCTTGACCACTGGAGACATTACGTATGAATCAAATAAAGGAAGTGTACGCAATGTCCCCGAGACTGTTATTTGATAAAAGCATTCCTGGACTTAATGAATTCGATCCCAGAGTTTCTATCTTATCCAAGCCTTAAATGACGTTATGCATTATGGGTTTACGGAAGAAGTTTCTAATTGGAATCGACAGGGACTGTATAATGAAGCTATCAAGCATTAACAGTGGAGAAAGTTCTTTTTACAAGGCTAGGTTTTGCATGTGTTATCATGCTACCAAGCAGGAACAGTGACAGAAGTTATTTCTCACTGCAAAGGTGTTCGTTTGTTATGTTGCTACCATGCAAGAATATCGGGAGTGGTTCTTATAATGGCTATGTTTGAATGCTTTCTGCTTCTATTAGGCAAGAGCAGTGACGAACGTTTTTCAATTGCTTAGTTTGAATGTGGTTTGTCGCTTTCCAGGCACGAACAGTGGCGGAATGTACTTACTCCCCAGTTTCAACACATTTATGCAGTCAGATGAATGTGCTGTTTTGCGACGATCTTATTTTTTTTATTTTCAATGAAGAAATACGGTATTTCGGTTGAAAATTTGCAGTTTGAGAAATCGCACCTTAAAGGCATATTTAAATGATTTGAGTTCAAATAAATTACTGAAAGTATATATGGAGTTATATAAAAGTCATGAACATTAATTTATGAAAGCTGTGAGACTTTATTTAAAAAACTCCTTTAACATAATTTATATGTGTATCATGTACCCAGTTCAGATGTGAAGAATCAAGCAATATGCATTATTAAACTGGCTAATCTGGGTTATTTCTCGTTCATTTTCACGTTGTTATTTTTCTTTGAGATCACTATTTGAATCTGACCAAAATTTAACCAAATAATATAGTTTGATATTGCATTAGCTTCCTTTCATGGGCCTTTAAAGTGTCCATTGATAAGGCATAAGTGACCTTCCGAAAGTGTTTATTCGTCACAAACTTGAATTTCACTTGACGACATTTTCAAAGCAATAATGACACGTAAATTATTCCTTTCAATATTTACAAAAATGTTTTCCTGGTAGGAAATTTCCTATTTTCATTTCCTCACACGGTGAAACAGAAATTGATAGTGTTTGTTGATATTGTTCTCGAGAATGACACCACGATTTTGCGTTGAAGAGTTGCACTCAATGAAGTAGCATTTCAGAATCACAGAATAAATAGTATGCATGTCAATCGGCCTCGTCTTTAAACCACACATTCAAAAGTCTGGTTTTCGTAGCTGCCTTTCTTTCGTAATTGTATAAGCTTCTGTGATAGTTGTTATTCGCTATTATACTTTTTTGGTTAAACAGTTTTTACGAGCTGTTTGTATAAAGTTGTTATCTTTTCATCAATTATGATTTTCGTAGAGATATACCCGTTTCGATGTTAATTATTATATTTGTTGCCACACTTTGTCAGGATCTACACATACTTTTCATTGATAAAGATCAGTATGCTCCTTTTATGTTCAGAGTAATGCCCATCCGGATATAGTCTGTCTGCCAAACGTGCATTCATACAGCAATATGCTTAGTTGGTAAACATCGTTATGAAGAGTTGGTTAAGTTCGAACACATATTTTCTACGAGGGGGCGGGGTACATACAGTATCGTGTCTTCAAAGGTCAGTGTTAGGAAACTGACTAAATCAATAAAACTAACGAAAAGCGTAATGTTTAGTAAGAACTAAAATATGGTTCATGGCCACATTGAACAACGAAGATACGGTTCATTCTATTCCATTTGATTTGTTTATGTCTCATCATTTTTACATGGACTAAATAACCATATCAAAACTATAATCTAATATATATAAAAATCAATCTTTAAATAATTAAGTGATTGTATCGCTGTGGCGTCTTCTCTATCAAACTATAGTAGTAGTATTTTTGAGTACAAAAATGTCACTGTTCAGCATAATTACTTTCCTAATAAGGAGTTCACAATGAAAATAAAAGCTCCTGCAAACGACGATATTACTGTTGATAAAGCGTTGGATAAAAGTGTACGTGTTTTCCCTTTTTTTATTATATTTATGTTTGGGTTACAATTGTGATGGAATTCCATCAAGCAAGGTTAACTCGGCAAATGCATCTGGGTACTGTTTTACTAAACGGTTCACGCTTAAGATTTGCGCAAGTCTAAAGAAACAATATCTCTTATTGCAATATTGGACGATACAATATTGCAATGTGACACATCATTGGAATCGTCTCTCCGAGACGCTTCCAATGACGTGTCACATTGCAATATTGTACGTACATTGAAGATAATATTCATGTTGATCAGTTATGACTTACGCAAACATTTTCCTTAATTTGTTTAATAAAACAGTACCCTAATGACTGAAAAGAGTGTCTAAGCGGACGGCCTTTGGCATCTGTTCTTCTGACGTCTTTGTAAACAACATGAGCGTAAAGTAGTGACCAATCAAAATAATCGAAAAGAATTAGGCCCGAGATACCGTACATGTCCAATTCATTAAAATTTGTTATCCAATTAGCGGATCCTGGGGTTCAACACAGACTATAAATTGCATGGTTACAGGGAAGCTTTTCAATACCAATGTCGAACAACATAAGGAATACATAGATTATATAGTTATATAACCTTAAGGAAATAAACCAGATACAGTTAGAATGACGTCAATTAAGGCGATGTGATATTGAAACACCACCGGTCATGTTTTTACCTGGTCGTTATCTAACAACCATATCAATGTCAATATCAGTTCTGTAATTTCATGTCTTTGCCATGTTTGAATTGTAAATGGCTAAAGGCAAACTTTTTTTGCCGTTGCTAATAAAATGTATGTATGTATGTATGTCAATATCAGACAGTTGAGTAAGTCCTGTAAGGCACTTTTCTAACAATCCACTTTTAGAATTGTCATAAAAATGTCAAGCTCATTTAGCAGATTGTTCAGACTATGCATCCCTCAAACTGAACCCATCTGGTCCATCCAATGAAAACACCTCTGACGAAGAAGGATGTCGCCAAATTGATTTTTGCGTGACTATTGCCATTGTGCTTTCATTTTCAAATACAAATCGGGGGACCGTTTTACTAAACAACTTACGGAAAATATATGCGTAAGTCATAATTGATAAACATGGATAGTATCTTCAATGAAAGTACAATGTTGCAATGTGGCACTTCATTGGAAGCGTCTCGGAGAGACGATTCCAATGATGTGTCACTTTGCAATATTGCTTCGTCCAATATTGAAATAAGAGGAATTGTTGTTTTAGACTTACGCAAATCTTAAGCGTAAACTGTTTAGTAAAACGGTACCCTGAAATGTAATTTCTAAATAGTCATTTAATTTGATTGAGGTAACAGATACACATCAAAACTTTACTGGTATGATTTACCGAACAAAAAATGTCTTAGAACGATGTACAACACTTACATATGCATTGAAGAACTCAACGTTGACGCTCACAGGAAAAGTGTTATTAGCCAGCAATCTGTACAAATCGGGATTGTCCAATGAAAACACCTCTGAAATTATAGGGATGACGCCATGTTATTTGGTCATACACCTGTTACTTTTGAGATCTTGAATTCCCATTGACTCCAATATCAAGCATTTTCAAGACTCTGCTGAGTGAAGAATAGTGTTTTTTACGCTTAGCTATATACAGGAACATCAAGTTTGGCCATTTAACTCCCAGAAACTGTAATAAAATGGACACTTCAATCGTCTCATTTTTTTTTTCTTAGGAGCAAAGTGTATTAGTACCGTCCGAAAATCAATGCACTAGCTGTCAAATGTAGCCGAGGTACCGGCATTTGTGTTCATACATCCCAAACAAATAGTCCTGCAATAAGCAATCAAAACAAACTTTGGGAGCATTGCAGGACTATAATCTATACAGGAAACACATCAGTGTTCTACCAGCTCATCTCTTACCAGCAAAACTATGTACCAGAAGTCGAAACTCAAAATTGCTAAATGGGACTACTTTTGGGTGCAACGACCCAGAAGTACTCCGTAAGAGGTGCGAGACCATTTCCCGCGGAATGACGTCACTTTCATTTCGTTTTCAAAAATAGATCTTAAATGTGAAATCTAAAAAGTAGTTCAATTTGTTTAAGTAAACAACTTTATATGTCACAACTTATAATTTCGCCAGTTCGTATGAATGACCGATAACAAATGATTTAAAAGGATGTCCAACACTTCCATACAGATTGAACTACTTAACGTGCACGCTTAGAAAAGGTGTTATACGCCGGAGGCCGATTTAACCGAAGAATTGTAAGCCTACTCTTATATCCGAGGTGTATTTCTTAGCATCACGGAAATACCCGAGTAGTTCCGATTGATTAGCCAGGGGCACAATACAAACAATTAGTAACCCAGCAATAAGGACTACCAGAGTAGTTCCGATTTTGCGTCTCTAAGGATTCTGTATCAAGGGAACTCGCAACGTAAGGGAAATTACGAGATGTGTATCATTTGTGATATTAAGGACTCCAAAACCTTATATGAAGGTTATGTCTTGCATAGTCTCAATACACTAGACATCATTTCTAAGAAAAACGTGTAATGATAAATTAGAATCGCTGAAAAAACATTGTGGGAAAAGGAGAAATTGCTCGCAATTTTTCCTTTTCCCACAATAGTTTATGCCATTGCAGAGGATTATTTTCCAATTTCATCTCATTTTGAAATGTCGTCTGCAAACTCTTTTGATTTGGGACAGTCGAAAATTTGGCGTTATGTGAAGGGTTAAGGACCAGGGAATTTTCTGCAGACATGCTACGTTACAGAAAGGTTCTTTATACAGCGCATGCATACAAGGATCCACGTGTCGATCTACTTTCTCCACGTGACTTTCCATTCAACTTACTTACACTCGATTACACTAATCGGTCTTCAACGAGATTTGTTGTATTGCCATTAGTCTGAAGGCACGTCGACAGTTTGTAGAGGCCATCATTGACACACCTGTTGGTACGAATCAACTCAAACATGTTTTACATACTGTTATATTATATTCGAGATAACACACTCTACATGTATGTACATGTATAGAACAGGATTTGTCGTCCATAATAACCCTGCCATTAGTTAAGGCCAGTACCCTCCCGCGCAATTGCCTACGTTTAAGCTATGCCAATTGCACTGAAAGGTTAATAATGACACTATCTGTCACTCCTTCGGGTTACATCGATTAATGCGTTTGTGAGATCTGGGGATTATGTCAAAGTTAATAGCGGTATATTGATGGAGAAGAGATTTAGGGCCTTAATGGTGCTTGTCCACAGAAGAGAAAACAGAGATGAAAGTCAAAATGGAATATCGTTGAAAAAATACATATATTTTTATCATTTCATATACATTTTAAGATAGATGTCGAGACCATAATTGGTCAAGGAAAGCGTCATTTATAAAAAACAAATGAACAGATTATATGCTGTATGTGTGTCGCGCTTTTGGATTAAAGTGAATGTTTATTTACTGTATAGACCCTTTAAAAAAAGAAATCGATCTGATTTTGCTTCTTGTGACTAATTTTCAGTACGTTCCATATAACAATTAAACTGTAGTATTAGATAAATCAATTTTCGCCGGGCAGGAGGGACATCCCTAGTGGCCACTAATTTGTTTTGGCGACGATTTGGGAAGTGGTTATTGCGACTACCAACAATAATAGATATGAAGCAAATATGTCTCAATTTGAAAATCGAAATTACTAAGACAAAATAAACTAAAAAAAGAACGTATTCAAAATGAAACTTGATGATTGTTTTACCACTAATGGAATGTACATGATTACTTGATATTAAAGACGGAGTTTGATTGAAAACAAACGCCACATTCGTTACAAGAAATGAATTTTTCTATTTCTTGAAGAAATGTCACGCATCAGGAAATATATAATTTCGTGCATGTAACACTTTAAAAACAGACAATTAGAGACATTGTGGTTTTCTTCATCATATTTGAAATGGTATCAGCTGGATGTACATGAAAGGCGCTTTGAATTTAGCATTTTGAAACACAAATGGGTACATCTAGTCTAAAGTAATAAATGTATAGCAAATGCCGACGCTTACAGTAACGTCAACGTTATTTTTACTGCATCTGTAGCACGTTGCAAACAATCGTTTAAAATATATTCTCTAGGTGTTAAAAGATCTGATATAAATTGGAACATTTGGACAAGTAGGGAACTCATATACGATGGCCGTGCTTTATAACATCAATTGTCGCACTAAACAGCATCAGAAATACAAAATTCAAAATCACACGACGTTGCACGCCTTGTTACCAAAACGTGACGTTACGTCATACATCTGTGAACAAGATCCTCTGAAGGGACTGCTCGCGTTGACAATAAGTTACGTTTTATCCTTGTAAGGTTTGTAAGGCATGTATATTTTCTATAATTCACATAGATGAGATCCTACAAAAATAACAAGATTTTTATTTGATTGGTTGTTTATTTACCAGTCCGGTATATCTTGGCACATTTTTGACATTGTATTTGAACAGCATTGGTATGTTTTCGTCATAAGTTTAGCATTTCTATGTTCTTTTTCGTCCAGCGTATATCTGGTCGTTTTGGTATCCGGTGTATCCGAATGCGTAGCAGGTCTTATTCGATGGTTTTGCAAATGGACTTTCTGTTTCAAGTTATTGTATGGAAAATGTTTTAAAGGTGTAGATCCTGTACTTTGTTCCGTTATAAAAGAGATTGACACAAGATAATTCTTATCAAACGATAATTTTGAAAAGTTGTCTTATAATGTACTACGACCTGGAAGGGATTCTCCATCGCACTAGGCCAAGCCAAATCGACACATTTCATTTAAACTTTGAGCAGCATTCCATGTGTTGCTTTTCCTTTTGTCTCAAGGAATTGTTCGTTCATTTCGGTATATATTAGTAAAATCTTTGCATACCTACATATAAAAAAGTCGAATGGGATTAATGTAAAATTACTCTGGACTAATGGAATATTATACCAAGGCTGTTAATCGTTAAAACTAAATAACGTTTACCCCATTCTCTTAAACCATTACCAAACAGTAACAGCATTTATCCACTTTGTTGCAGACGAATCTGGAAAACATTGTGGGAAAGGAGAAATTGCTCGTAACAAGCACTTTTTCCTTTTTCCACAGTGTTTTCTGACCCATCAGAAGATTACTTTCCAATTTCATGCCATTTGGAAATGTCGTCTGCAAACTTTTTCGAATTGAAAGGCTTAAATTTTGCGTTCGGGAAAGTGTTAAATAGCAGCTGTATTATGTCTGCGAATTGTTTATCCATTATCGTATTTTATTACAAACATAGACATTGGCGAGTAAAGGAATTATCATAAACAATAGACAGATATCCCCAAAGAGGAAAGCTTGTGTTGATGTTTTTTTCCCATTAGACGAACTTTTTCTAATTCTAAAAATCCCCTGACCATAGCGCTTTATGTAAAGACCAGATGCAACAGAGTGTTTTGTATGAATACACCAGTAGACATATGTACAACGCTTCAATCCGTGTATTGCGCAAACGTTGTCTTTGAAAATACAAAACTTCAAACACACAGAGTAATAGAATGTTTGTCTAGACATTTCTCAAGCCGTCTTGCCAACTTTTATTTTCTTTGAGAGCGGTCATCGTTGGCCGTTGTGATAGTGATACCATGGGGAGATATGTCTTAAAAGGATTTAAATTGTTTTGAAAAGGTTCCAAGATAACACAAACAGTCGTGGGCTGTAGACACATCAAATGGCGGGTATTATTTGGCATATATCTTGTAACGTTTTACATCACTGCTGATATAAGAAGTAGCATACCGACCCCATAAGAGATCATCGAAATCTAGACACAGTGGTATTAAAACTCGAAAAACTAGAATAATTCACCACCAATAAGAATTTTAGCATTATTGTAAGATGCTATGAATTTGAAAATGCATTCTTACATTGTAATATATATTCAACTAGCAAAAGCCTTTTTTCACCTTCTTGTGTGATTCAAGAATCTCACAAAAGTCGTCACAAAATCTTTGTGAAATAAGACAAGCATACGTCATATTTATCATGTCTTACTAATAATGAAACTTGACCTAATGCATCATTATCATGCATCTTAAGTAAAGAAACTAAAAAGCATAAATTAGAAAATGATTGCACTGGTGTCCAGCTTGTCAAAGCAAAATCAACCGGAATCACGCCTCTTGTGATGTACTCAATTATGGTCAACCCTTTAATTAAACACAGTGACCGAACTCTTTATTGTTATCCACTCCAGCCATCTGTCGAAGATACTTGGCAAGATAAGGCTATATCAGGGAAAGGTTTTGCAATATATTCAGTTAACATTATCCATATCATCTTAATGAACACGTCTAATATGAAGCAAATACCTTTGGCAAGAATGTGACAAGGTGTGTATCCTTTCTTTAACATTTACTTTAAAGTATATCAAAAAAGTAATCTACTAACACGTAAACACATCTTTCTGCGTGTTGAAGCTTCGTAAAAATGTGTGACAAGTGTCAGATGTTTGAGATGGTGATTAAGATAAAGTGCTAATTATAAGGTCGCAGCCAGGTCTTGAAGACCTAGACAACTGAGTCAATATTGGAGCCATCGACAAAGGGGTGTCGGCAAATAACGATAAACACAAACGCACACTTAAGGATTCAGCATGATATGTTTATTTTGTTTCGCCAACGCGAGTTTTGTAATTCAGACTGATAATTGAAATAAGATATGAACAGAAATAAGACATGCGAAGCTTAAGCATTATTGTAAGAGGCATTGTGACTAAACGTCCATTTCGACATTTTTTCACAAGTATAATTGTTTTTATTGAGAACGGTACGTCATTGACTTAACACTGTTAAACTTTTTTCGAAATTGGTAATTTATTAAGCAATTTAGACATCGTTGGCACAAATCCAACTATGGATGTGAAATGTGGGGATTCGGAAAATCCAAGGAAATAGAGAGGGTCTTCATGCAGTTCTGTAAATCTCTTTTAAACGAGAAAATTTCGTCCTGTACGACTATAATTTACAATGAACAAGGACGCTATCTGTTGTTTCTTGATAGACACATTAAAATCATAAAATGTTTGTGTATAAAAATTTTAACAGAAAATATTTTAATTAACAAATTGTATGAAAGTCTGCTTTCGATAAGTTTTATACGAAATAACCGGGCTTAAACCGTCAAATCCATGTCGGACGAGTATGGCTTCTCTTATGTATGGTTTAACCCATTATCAGTAAATTTAAAGAAATTTCATATTGTGTTTAAGAAAAGTGTATCTAAAGAAAACTTTTGAGTTCGAATTTTATGTAGAAATTTTGCCTACAAAATATAGAATTGCTTTATCCAGATAACGATTTTCATTCCACAGACTAAGAATTGAATGGCGCAAATAAGGAATAGAACGTAATCAAAGACTATGCTTTCTGTAATAAAAACAATATTGAAGATGAGTTTCATTTTGTCCTCGTTTGTCAACTTTATAAAGAATTACGCAAGATATATATAAACCGTTTACTAGTAACTATCAATTTCGTATTGATTTTAAATGTGTAAGCCTAAAGCGATAGCGAAAATAAGAGCATAGTTTAAACTCTTGTTAAATTTGTTTATACAACTTGTTCTGTTAGATCAATTCAAAATGTCGACATCATATAAGGATGTGTATTACATTGTTTGGACTCGTCCTCTATGACGTGGTTAAACACTGTTATAACAGAAACGTTTGTTATTGCCACAATTATGTTAGTGTAGATTATATATATGTTATAACGAGAAACTTGTAAGATTTTAAGTCGATAAACATCCATCTGTATAATGTTATCCACTGAAGACGGATAAAGCCGTGTCTGGACAGACGGTGGTGAGGTATTTAGAGTTTGTTTAGCATGGTGCTCACTTAGTCAAGTATTTAAGATTTGCCAACCATTGATTTCCAATTGTCCCCTTTTCTCAAACATGGTTCGCAAAGAAGAACATTTAAGATACAAAATCAAATGCTGTTGAAACAAAATATGAGTTTGTATAATGGTATAAATTGAATTTCATGAAGGCTGTTGGAAACAAAATGAATAAAAGAAAAGGCGTCACTTCATCTGCATTTGAACATCCGATATTTAGTAGACCTTATATCGAAACCGTTGAAACACGTGTGTACTAAATACATAATAAGCAATCACAGTTAACAGGCTATACATACTTTAATACTTACTATTTTGCTTCAGGTTGTTACCTCAAGTGTATTTGTAACTTTACACTATCCTGCATTTAGTGTTAACGGAAATTGTAAGGTGCTTTAGTACAGATATGTACAAGGTACACGCCCTATTTTAAAAGCACACACTTTCCCGAAGATGGAGATTTGCCATTCACTGTTCAGCTTATAATGAGACCGATCTGAGACGTAGCTTGATCAGTAGATACCTAGGATTCTTTTTCTGACGGCATCTCGCTATTTACGGACTGAACAATCACGTATTGTCCACAAAAACCGATCCATGATCAATACATGCTATCAGTATAGCTTTGTGGGTCAAACGATAAGACAATGGTGAAAGTGTGTCATTCTTGGTGAGACAAGAGCAACTTGACATAATCAATACATGCTATCAGTATATTTTTGTGGGTCAAACGATAAGACAATGGTGAGAGTGTGTCATTCTTGGTGAGACAAGAGCAACTTGACATAATTATCTTACAGTCAAATATTAACCTTAATTCGGTCGATGATGGAATCCAGTTGTTCTGGAAGTGTTCGATAGTTACGGACATTCACAGACATTCACGAAGTGACCTATATGCCAATGCTTAAACGGGTTACTCGCGGTTCGTCAAGATCATACAGATGTTTGATATCTTGCGTTAAACTAATTCCTTCAACCATTTTCTTCATGTACGCGTATACATGTACGTATTCTAAAGAACTGTTATTTGCAACTTACTGTAATATTCGAAATATAGAAAAGCTAACATACGAAGGTAGACAGATAGAGAGATAAACTCAAGAAATCAAAGTAAAACAAGGAAATAACTTGTCACTTCGAACTGCCAATTTTATCACAATGTGTTCTCTTTTTTCATACACTTATTAAGTAAGATTAATCGTTATGATTTCCATTATAATGTGAGACTGACCTTATCTGTCGATCTTGTTCAAAACTGTTAGAACAGAGCAAATAATAGGAGTCTCTTTACCGAAGTACCTCATCTTATGGTGTGTCTTTGTGCGGGTACCGACCATTACGTTGTATTGGAAGGTTTAATGAAGTGATTCTACCTCTTGGGAAATCATTTGACCGTCTCTCAATTAGGACAAGTGTTCACAACTAAAGTATCTAACCTTTAAAGTGCTGGAACCGACTCCATGCTTATGCAAACAGGTTAGATCCAGGCCAGCCGCCAATTTACTTGGCGGCTGGCCTGTGATCTAACCTGTTTGCTACTTTGCTACTTATTTCAAAATGTCTTAATGTACACCGTGTTATTTCCTTCGGTTGTCGTCTGTATTGCATCGATGATTGCTGTCTATAATGCCGTCTGCTTAAAACGGTGTCTTCGTCTGAGCCGTTTTCCCTTCGGAATCAGAAATCGATTTAATAAATCGGATGTTAGATTCTCAATTCAGTCAGTCACCTTAAAGGGATTATATAAATCCGATATATTTCGAAGCTACTTGATGCCTACATTCGGTTGAATTTACCTTTAAACTGCTCAACCATGTAATTGTTTTGAGTCTGCTCCAATTCCAAAAGAGACGCAGACGACACATGTATTTCTAAAGGTAAAAATACCCTTTGCGTTGAGAATTTATCAATTAACGTTTTTATCAGAAGGTAAAAAAGCTTATTTACTGATCTGGGATTAAACGAATCGTGGGTGGGTGAATAGTTCTCCCCAGATCGGATGTTACGATACATCGACGTGTTCCTTGTCTATCTGTGTTTTTTTTAATCAAACTATGCGTCAAGACAAAACATTATTTGACAAAAGAAAAACGACCGGAGGCACTCACATTAACTAAAATAACATATTGTTGAATACTGTTACGACACAAGTAAACACATTCAAATTACCTCTCAATTGAGCTTTCTGGGAACTTTAAATCATCTGGTATGGTTTTATTGTTGCCCGTTGTCTATGCATATCTTTGTACGTTGACAATAAAAAACGTTAATCCGAATGATGCGTTTCCTTTCTGTGTTCCAATTTCCACAACAATTTCTGTTGCTCTCCGTCCCAGACGTTTACATGATAAAAAAAATATACCTTTCTCACATAAACGGAATTCCTAATCTGAATTCGGAATAATTGTAGGGGTTTTCTTAAAGGCCTTGAAAAAAAAATGTTTAAGAGGACGCGATTTCTCTTTAACAAAATGCCAACTACTGACTATGTCAACCGGAATTGTAATAAAACAGGAAATGTAATAATGATTACATTTCCTGCTTTATTACATTTCCGGTTGTTACACAGCATGCTTATTTAAAAGACACTATAACCCTTTCCCAAACAATAACATCATTTTACCACTTTGTTGCAGACGATTTTAGAAAACATTGTGGGAAAAGGAGAAATTGCTCGTAACGAGCGGTTACTTATTTTCCCATAATATTTTCTGCCCTATCAGAAGATTCTGGAAACTTTTTCAATTTGGGACAGTCGAAATATTGTTGTTTGGGAAAGGGTTAAGAACAATTGGATGACGTTTTATTGTCTTTCACTCAATATCAGGGACACTGTAGCACATGGCTATGGTGTAACTCAGACTCAGAAACCACAATAATACCGACTCTCACATAGGTGCCGAGTACTGTGTCTTTTGTGATTTAATACCTTTTCAACAACGTATCACGTATACCCCGATGTCCCCCAAATCAAGCAAATGCGACACCTTGTGTATAACATGTAATAAAACGGTGTGTTTGGTCGAAAGACCTTTTTCACATTACATAGATTGAAATTTTGGAACCCTTATAACAATAAACTTTGATCTTTTGTATGAAACTGTTTTAGCATTGAATCCGGAGTTACCAACACTCGAGAAGGAGACTATCAATATGCCCATTACCTTGGCGCTGTAACCACTAAGCCAAAATATCAGAAGGAAGGAAGTTCCTATAAACATCAATGATAGAAACAACTCTTTCATCAATCTCCTATGCAGAGTTATCGTCCCACGGATAAATGTGGGAGCGTAGCGGGAACCAATTTACTCTGGTAGAGATTGCTCTTTCATATGGAATTTTGTATATTGTCGGAACTTAGAGCATCTGGAAGAAGCGATTTGAAAACCAGCAATGGTAATAAAAAGAAAATTTCATTGTACTCAAGTTCTTCTTTTTTTCATGATGCAGACAAATAAGATTTTGTTTTAAGATAAATTTAAGACTTTTTTAAAAGTAGGTATCTTCGAACAAGTACTTCGTTAACCGGTTACCCGTTGCCATTCCCACATTCATCAAACCGTTGTACAAAATTAAGAAAACAAAACAATATTGGTTTTTTTTTCTCTAAAAGAATATCTTTAATCAGGTGTGTTGTTGATACACCAACAGAAGTATCTAATAACTTAGGATGTATCTTGCTAATGGGAAAATGATTTCCAATCCCTCATTGCGAAAGAAATTGCTGACGTCAGATGGAATTCAAGTATTGAGAAACTATTTTCTCTAGGTTAAGTTTTCCCTTAGACCAGAAAATAATGCATAGCTATCCCTTCACCGGAAACTGATTATGGGACCATGGTTCGCGACAAACTCCTACTCAACGGTCCATGTCATGTTTCGCTACATTTATTTTTATGTATATACACCTGGTTGTTTTGTTGGTACCTCTTTCATTCCTTGATAACTGTACACTGAAAACAAATCTATATTTTATATGAGATGAAATAATGTATCTCACAACAGGAAAGTTTCATATATTATACATTTATTATTATTGTGATCATTGTGACGCATAGAAATATATAACAAAACCTTGAAATGTATATTGATAATAAGTTGCTCTATATAGGTACATGTATATGTGTGTAAGTTCACGTTTTTGGGTCTGAGTGTATGTGTGTGTATGCACATGCATACTCACACATATATATACATCTGTCTTTAAGTGTGCATCTATGCATATACATTTTGAATAATGGTAATCAGATGACACAATCAAAGACTGGCACTTTCCTCTCGTAAGGATAAAAAAAACCAGTATAGTTAACACTTTCTTAGCAAACAACGACAAGAAGTATGTTATAATACCTTGCTATTGACTTGTTTTGTGTAATTTGAAATGATATATGCCTGTACTTGTGGGCCTGAGGTCTTTGTACCATAATAAAATGTCTATCTATCATATATCGAGGGTTCAGTGCGAGACTATAGTAAGTGCTTCATGTTTATGAAGCACTTACTATAGTCTTGCTTTGAACCCTCGATCTATTGTCTTCATGTACGTCAAGTGAAGCTATAAAATACCACGCGAATTTCAGATGGAATGCATAATTAATCCATAGAACATTGGGTAATTGTCTAAAAATAGATTTTTGTGAAGTCTGCTTTCCCAAACCTTAAATAGCTGCTCAATTTTGTTGTAGAAAGATATTCATAGTAGCAAACAGGTTAGATCACAGACCCGGATCCAACCGGTTTGCATACGCCTGAAAATCGGTTCCAGTACTGTAAGGGTCAACATGCAATCGAAAATACGAGTGCCAGGAATTTGATTTCTTCGCAAGAATTTGGTTAGGAATACTTTATTTTATGTATGTGTCTTAACAGGGTGATCCAGAATATCTGATACAGTTTCAAGGTTTAATATATAAACGTTTGTTGATGTCATAACTATTTATTACATACCATTTGAAAGATATATGTCATATTTTTTGTATCTCAAAAAATTAAGGGAAAATGTCAGCATCATGACACAATTCATGACGTCATAAAATGATACTTGTTTTTAAAGATGACGACGTCAAAACAGAAGGCTATAGGAGTAGAAAAAACTCTATCATGAGACTAAATCTCGGGTAACTGTTATACGCATGATGCAGAAAAAATATCCTGAAGATGATAAACTAACAAGTCTCCAAGTTCATCTACATGTTAAATAATTTCAACAAACAGGATCAATTGAAGATGCCAGACTCGCTAACAGTGGAAGACCAAAATCAAGCCGCAGCTCTGAAAACGTTCCAGAGATTATGGAATCAACAGTTAATAACAAACGATACCTGGCGCTTTACAAAATAATTTCTACCTTCCCTACGAAGAAAAAGGATGACATCAACGATATTTGGTTTCAGCATGACGATGCAGCATCTCAAACAGCTAGAAGTGTGTTAGAATGGTTGCGCGAAACGTTTGACAACAATTTCATCTCGCTTAAAACTGCTAGGGCCTGGCCTCCACATTCGTCAGACCTAAATCCGTTGCATTACTTTCTATGGGGACACATAAAAGACAATCTTTATGTTCCAAAATCAGACAATATTCAGCAGTTAAAATCAGCAATTCGCCGAGAAATGTAGAAAATCACCCCTGAGCTGTGTGTTAGCATCATTGAAAATTTCAAAAAGGGACTTGACGTCGTTATTTCACAAAAAGGACGTCACATCGAACATCTGATGTAGTTATGGATGCGTGGTTTTGAAAGACAGTTTCTTTCAAACAAGAATGACCCTGTTATCAAATAAAACTTCAAAATATCTAGTTTTAGAATTTGTTTTGATATATAAGATAATGTTACGCATGTAAGAATTACAAGACGCTGAAACCGTGTCAGATATTCTGAATCACCCTGTGTGTCTGACTTAGTGCCATATCATCCTAACGTCTCAATCAAAATACAGTAAAACTTCTTCGTGTCGAACTTCCCGCTGTCGAAGTCTTCTCTGTGTCAAGGAAATTACATGGTCCTGGAGCATTTGTTCTTCATTTACATACAAAGCAGCTTCTCTGTGTCGTATTTCCATGAAACTGAAATGAGATGAAGATGGGTAAACTCCAAGACGATTGGCCTCAGTTTCGAAATGGGTAAGTTTAAGCATATTTCATTCAACGAATTAAACACAATATATATAAGTATCAAGTTATATATACATGTATATATGATATACAGATGAAATGGATAAGAACGAAAACAATGCTTCTAAGGTTCTGGTACCCCTAGCGGATACGTGGCGTTGCGTGGGAAATGGGTTGTAATTCTACCCACTAATTTACGTGAATTCATTGGTAGGTGTAACGTAGCTGATGTAACCGCTGTTAGTAGGTTGGGTTCGCAAAGGCAGTCCTATTGTATAACGAAGCAAAAAATCTGCTTCGGTTAGTGATTCACAAAAATTAAACATCAGGGTACCGTTTTACTAACCATTGTATGCTTAAAATTTGTTCAAAACAACAGTCTCTCTTATTTCAATATTCATCTTAGCAATCTCCTAGACGCTTCCTAATACTTGTCACATTGCAATAGTGTGTTTTCATTTAAGATACAATCTATGTTTATTCGTTTCAACATACGCAAATACCTTCATTAAGTTTATTAGTAAACCAGTACCCTGGTCTATTTCTGGATGATTTTTTGAGATGCTAATCAAACTACATATCATCAACATGGATATCGAGGTTTTTTTTTGTTTTTGTAAGAAATATAACGCTTGTAAAATACAAAACTGGATTTCGAACAGTTGTTTCGTCGAGAAAACACCAATCTTTGTCCAGTACTGAAATGGCAGTCGAAAATAAAGTCGATGGAATAGATATCAACGGGGTTTGAATTTTCGATGCTTTGATTGATGATATACGCCAATCTAACCCTATTTGTGTTTATTTTAGACGGATATATATTTTGATTCTTTACTCCATCGAAAACATCGGATAAAAGGCGTCTCATTTATTCTTTCGCTGGCACTCTCGCCGTTTGGCGAGCGCTCTGAAGAATGCAAATCTCGTCTATCCGCGATACAGTACTCTGTGATGATTTATAAGATAGGATAAAAGATCAGATAAGATAAGTAAAATCAAGATAAGATAAGATCCATACGGATAAGCAAAACAAAGAGTGTTGTATGTGAACCTTCAGAAACTACTGATGAATATATGAGACAATAATGTGACAATGTTCAATCCTACAAGTTGCTTTTACAAAGTGTATATATGAAACAATAATGTGACAATGTCCAAACCTACACGTCGCTTGTACACAGTGTATATATGAAACAATAATGTGACAATGTTCAAACCTACAAGTTGCTTTTACACAGTGTATATATGGAAATTAAGTGGCATTGAGAAGTACTGTCTGTGTGAAATTTGGCATCTTAACCCTTTCCCAAACGATAACGACATTTGACTACTTTGTTGTGGACGACTTTAGAAAATATTGTGGGAAAAGGAGAAATTGCTCGTAACGAGCAATTACTCCTTTTCCCACAATGTTTTCTGCTCTTTCTGAAGATCATCTTTCAATCTCATCACATTTTGAAATATCGTCTGCAAACGCTTTCAATTTGGGACAGTTGAAAATCTGTTGTTTGGAAAAGGGTTAAGAGTTAAACCATTCGGGTCGCAGAAAACATGTCTTTAATTGCAATCATCGACACAATATGTCCGTGATCATTTACAACGACATTGAGTATGGCTTAGACACACAAAATCATAATCAACAAACATTGAACATCATGTACAAAATATGATCATTTTAAAAACAGCAATACTATTAGAAGTGTGGTACTCGGGATATGTGATCTCCTAATACTGAATTATAGGGGGATTACGTCTTTGACATCTTTAAAATTAGAATGGTTACAAACTGACCGAATTGTGGGTACGAATTGGCCAAATTTTGTTGGTTACGAATTGGCTTGGATACAAATTGACCTGCTTTCGTCAATAAAGGACAGCAAGAATGTTTGAAGTTCTTTCACGAATATTTTACAGGAGCTCCCCGGATGATATCTGCAAATGCTTGATATTGCTTTTCTCTTTGACAATGACATAAAATATATGAAAACATTGTAAATAGGCCGTGGAACGCTTCAAATATATTATTACGTATATGAAAGAAACGCTATGAACAACATCACTGTGATGATTCAACAATTACTAGAATGAAATAAATTATTATGACGTCAATTGAAGGCAATTAAGGATTACCTACAAGACGTATATCAACTTACCTACCCCAGGTATCAACAGGTTGATGAAAAACAATTAACCCATGGTTTCATGTTTAATTACGTTAATGCATTAGTATATGTCAGTTCACATGATGACAGTTGAACGTCGGCCATTATTGGAAAACGAGTCGATAAAATGGGAAAGTATGGTCAATGTATTTAACCCTTTACCACCTTCAGATGATACCTTTTCGTATGCTTGAAGAAGACATAATTAGAAAAGATTTGTAAACATGTGAAAAACTTCCGGGTCTGTTGTTGTGATTTGTGAATAGATTGTAAAGACATTGTGGCAAGAGGGAAAAAAGCTTGTGAGAAGCAATTTCTACAATTTCTCCTTTTGCCACATTATCTTTTGAAAGTCGCCTGCTGATAGACTAAAAATATGGCTTTGGGGGTTATGGAATAACCCGCTTTCTGCTGTTAAAACTGCTTGTTCACAGAAACATGGGTACCGTTTTACTAAACAGTTTACGCTTAAGATTTGCGTTAGTCTAAAACAACAATTCCTCTTATTTCAATATTGTACGAAGCAATATTGCAAAGTGACACATCATTGGAATCGTCTCTCCGAGACGCTTCCAATGAATTGCCACTTTGCAACATTGTACTACATTGAAGATACTATCCATGTTTATCAATTATGACTTACGCAAACATTTTCCGTAAGTTGTTCAGTAAAACGGGCCCCATGGACATTAACATTTTGTTTAGAATGAGACGTACCAGATAATGGACATTGGAAGTGACACAAACCTGTTTTTCTTTAAAGGCACATCAAAGGAGAGCAATACGAATAAATTACTGAAAAGATGTATGGAGTTCTTTTATTATGTTCATAAAAGTCATGAGAATTAGTTTAGGAATGCATTGAGATCCTATTAATGAGACTCATTTAAAATGAGTTATTTTGTGCTTGAAATATAGTTTTCTCCAATTCAATCATGTTTATCAACAACCTGTTTGAATACATATTCAAAATAACAAATTTTGATTGGTCGGTTCAAAAATGTGTGTATCAACTGTCAAAGTCAGAGGTGAAGTATCAGGAAATATGAATTATAAAACTTGCTAATCTGGGTTATTTCTGGTTTACTTTCACATTTAAGTTGTGCTGATGGTGTGTTCTGGTGATAACTATTTGAATCTGTCCAAAAGTTTACCAAATGATATAGTTTGATATAGCATTTATCTCCTTTAATGGGCCTTTAAATATTCAGAGCATGTATACGATTGATGAATATGAATAAAGGTTCAACAGCATTGCAGTCAAACTCCCTACAGTGATCTTCCTTTATGGGGACGATCACTGCCATCACAAATGTCACATGACCATCTACTTAGAAATGAAAATGGCATAACAAGTTGGCGGCAAAACTAAAAAAACGTAATCCATTAGTGCTTATTTATAAACAAAACCAATTTTTTTTTCAACTTAACTGGTCAGAAATCAATACATCAAGATATTGTTACTAAATTAACTAAGATATCCGGTAATCTCTTAACAAAACAGCATCATTTGAATTTCATCCAAATCTGGATGAAAAATCTTGTGGTGGCAGTGATCGATGCAGCGTAGCAAGGGGAGATTACTGTGAGGAGTTTGCATTGCAGTGGTTACTAAATTCGCTGCTCGACGTTTCATCATACTTATAAATTTATACGTATTTTGATCAACTTTGCTTTGAGTAGCTATTATTCCCTAAATATCAAACAGCATTACAAACATGGTATTTTTGCAACCACAGTTTTCCTTTCTTGCAAATTTGGTTTCATGTGTGAACAATCAGCTTTAAAAGTACACTAACCTGTCTTATATATGACTCTTGTTTCGTTCATGTCTTCACACGGTACATATCAGATGTCTTCGTTTCTCCTCATTGTTTAGATTTACAATGCTCCAGCGTACATACCTTTGTAATGCAAGCCCTAAACATTGTGGGCCGGAGGCCTTTCTACTGAAATAGAATTGTATTTGTAACGGGCATGCTTTGCATTGCCTTCAGTACTTTGATTTGAATTACCATTGTATCATGGATTATCATGCAGAGCCTTTTTATATGGCGTGTATACTGTAGCATACGGGGTATAGTTGTTCTGTTAGTCTGGCAGTCCTCACTATAGTGACATTGCTTTATTGCCACTTCAAGAGCTATGTCTCTGCGCTGTTTTCTAGCCACTTTCAAAGTATTATACAGTCTTCAACGGGATCGTTATTTGTCACTTAATGCTTGCGTATTAGGTGTGCTCATGATGTCGTAATAGAACTGTCAGATTATCACTGTGTGACTGTACTTTGTACCTATTCTTACTTAGAATCATGTTTTGCACGTGATTCTTGTGCACAACCACTCCTATTAAGTATATAAGGCAGTGTTCTCATTGTATTCGCTCCCAGTTGTACCGAGCCATACAGGTAACATTTACCTTCCGGTTAAACTCAACTGAAGCAACCTTTCTGTTCTCACTCTATTTCTTCCTTCTATTCCCATATATTACTATTGTCGTATGTTTAGTTTAGGTATTAAAATATCACAATAAAAACATATCTATCTTACTATTATTTACCCTTGTGTTGTCAATATAAAAGAACCCCAGATAGCCGGTTGATACCGTGGCCGGTTACATATTGTATTGTATTGATACAAAAACTTTACTTTTTCAACGGCATCTGACTTGGACCTTCAAATGTTCTCTTCTGTGAACAAAAACCTCTGATAAAGTGAAAAATGGTTAAAGATATGTAAATACCAATTTGACAAACAAACTTAAATTGATATTGTAGGACATGTGCCGTCGTATCTCGATTCTCGGCTTAAAGAAAATGCTTTTCAAGGTTTTTAGGCCAAAGCACCCAAGCTCCTCTGATGTTTTTAACACTGAAGTCGCATAAGCAACCACACGTGAGTTTCGTGCGAGGAATGGTTGAAGGTGAAAATCAAACCTTGTGTTCACTGTTAGCAGTCCGAGCTTTCTAATTATCGCATTATCGCCTGACGACATTCGTGAATCGTCGGCCCGATCCACGTGACTGATGAAGGGTTCGTCCGATAATTGTTCATCTTTGCCTTGGTCCCGTCAGACGTCTGCTCTACTTGCCTTACATACTGATATGTGTTAACATGCTCACAGAAAACTTTGAACATGTTAACACATATCAGTATGTAAGGCAAGTAGACCAGAGATTGTATGATAAAGAGACTGTAGTTTGGCAACAGAGTCTACCTAGGCCTGAAGCAATTAGAGGTGTAGGAAGTAATAAATTAAGAACATACCGCTTATTTAAAACTGAATTTGGAACCGAAAGGTACTTACACTTACGCCTGCCCTTACATTATCGCAGTGCGTTAGAAAAATTAGATGTGGTGTTGCACCACTTAGACTAGAAACTGGGAGATATGAGAATATACCAGCTCATGAAAGGGTCTGTTTTACCTGTAATAATTGTATTGAGAGTGAGAGTCATGTTATCTTTGATTGCCCTTTATATGAGTCAATAAGGAAAGAGATATATATAAATGCAAAGATACATTGCCAGATTTTGAACAACGGCCTATAGAGAATAAGATCAAGTTTGTCTTATCACATGATGAAGTTATTAGGATTTCTGCCAAAACCTGCTGTAATATTTTAAAAGAAAGAAAAACTCTGCTATACAGTAAATACTATTGTCTTTAACATCAAATGTCATTTATCTGATACCATTGGCGACTTTTAGCCTAGAGACTTGTGTATGGTGTGACAAGGTCTTGAGACACTGAAGTATGTCACAAGAACTAATACCCTCTGCCAACTTAATTAGTCTTGGAAGTACTTTTTTTAAGATATATTAGCCAATGTTTATTTGCCAGAGATATCAGCTGCATGCAAGAACATTCAATATGAAGAAATGTATCATTACTTAAACAAACTAGGTTCTAATAAGTCACCAATGTTTTTATGTTTTTATTTGTTTTATTTTGCTTTTATTGAGCCAATTTTAGCCTATAGTTGACACAATATAATCTGATCCACACATAATAGAAGACTTGTTTGCTTCTGTTAGCTCAGTAGTTATGTGGTGGTGTATATACTTTAGGATGTACTCGCCTTCACGTGACAGTTACACTGACCATGCCCAATAGTTAAAAGAAATCAGTTTTGTATATCAGGTACCAAACTCTTTATCACGATTTAATGTATAGGTGTATTAGACTAAGAACAACTGGTGAACGATATTTTATGTATGGTTCTCAATGTTAGGAGACAAGAAGGCTGTGAATATCAAGGGGTGTTTCATTCTACAGAAATTGACTTATCCTTTGATTATTATAGATTGATTCAAATCCCAATTAATCCATAAATAAGAACGTCAAATAGGAAAGTTACAACCTTATTATGTACACTTGGTGTATTATGCACAAATAGCGTGGAACATGATGTATCACTATGGGAAACCAGGGTTGTCCATCCTATCCATGCTTGCTGACATTGATTTGATTTTATATGATAAAATGACGCGTATATGTCTATCGATTTACATACAGTAGTGATATAAGCCATAATAACAACACTTTTTACTTGGTACGTGTGTATGTAAACAGGTAATATAAATATTTACTAGTAAGATGAATGTTTAGTTCTAATGTCGTTATTTTTAAGTAATATGTTGTATAGGAGTTCAGTCAATGATCTATAGATAGCAACCCATGTCAATATTCTATATTGACAAATGTTTATCTCAAATAGGGATATGTCATCCAGCAGATGGGTGAAGCCTCTGCCAGACAGCTCCTATGGTGTTGTTACACATGGATTATATTGTATTATCCCTATTAAAGACCAAACAATTAAGTTAAGAGTTGAATTACAAAAATCTGTCAAGGACATAAATGTATACGTGTGTATATATTCATAGTCTCTTATACTCTTATCAAAGGAGGGCTAATGTACATGTGATATGTACTATTTTATATTAAATGTTTTAAATTTGAATGTACATATGATGAGACTTTAATAAACAATGAACTGAACTTCGAAAATCGAACCGGGAAATAAACTCTTCAGGTGTATTTCAATTAGCTCCTAAACCCTCGGCTCCATGATACTCTTTTCATTGCTGCACCTGCTACATAACACTAACAAAAACTAGTTTGACAAAAGGATGAGTTGCTCTGAACGGCATGCACAAGACTAAAAAAACAATTGGGACGAAGGGATAATTTGCTCTGAACGGCATGCACAAGACTAAAAAAACAATTGGGACGAAGGGATAATTTGCTCTGAACGGACATGCATAAGACTTTAAAAAAATGTGACAAAAGGATCCTTTTGTCACAATGGTTTTGTTTTCAAACCAATATCTTAACGAATATATCTTTTGTTCATGCCGCTTCTTGTTGTTGGATGTAAAGAAAGAAGTGGACTAAAATGTGCTGATTCTGCATTATTTTTTCACTGTCAGCTAACCAACATTGGCCTACCTTATTTAAAATATGTATGCCGTTTTTTATCATTTTGAAAGGCAGTTAACCACCATTTGCCTACTTTGTTTAAGATATATATGATGTTTTTGCTTATCTTGAAAGTCAGTTTACCAACATTGACCTACCGTGTTTGAAATATATATGATGTTTTTGCTCATTTTGAAAGTCAGTTTACCAACATTGACCTACTGTGTTTAAAATATATATGCCGTTTTTTATTATTTTGAAAGTCAATTGACCACCATTGAAATACCGTGTAGCTATTGTAGATTAGCTATGATGTTTCTGCTTTTCTTCAAAGTCAGTTTACCAACATGGACATACCTTGTGTAGAATATGCGGTTGTTTCTGCTTTTCTTTTTTTTAATTCTTTCACCAACATTGACACAACATGTTTTAAATATGAATTATGCTTCTGCTTCTTTTTACAAGGTCAGTTAACCAACTTTGACATAGCGTTTTAAGCATACGTATGCTTTTTCTGCTTTTTTGTTACAAAGTCAGTTAACGAATGTTGAAAATGAATTAACCAACATTTGAATGCTGCGTTAAAATATCACTGTTTCTGCTGATCCATGCCGTTTTTGTTGAAACTTTGAATGTAAATCAGAACAATACCCGTCATCCTGATACTTAAATAGCAGTGCGGCACTACAAACGCAGTTCAAAACAAAGTGCATGCGCTAAAGGTAAATATCATATATTATTTTGCAATTTATGTTATAAGTTTGCACTCTGAAACCTGAAACCTGCTGAGGTCGATACTTTGTATATATCCATTCATATTGCGAAGGAAATATAAAACGCTAAAAGGAAAGGTTTCTGTAATTAGCACTTTTCCATCCACAATCGATGTCGACCTCGTAATTTCGACATATTTTCACAAAGGAAAACAGCTTTTCAACAGAACGCATGAATGTTGTTTGATCTTCTACATGTGTATCGATCATTCATTTCAATTCAATTCTTTAACTGGCAAAAACCAGCATTTAAATGCCTTTGGCCAAGAAAGACAACATTTACAAATATGGTACAGACATATATATCATATACGTAAGCATGTTAATATACAAAAAATTGACAAAGATTATAAATTCCCAAAAACATACAGGTCACGAACTTAGTTGATCTAACACATAATGGTATATAATAAAGGTAAATACATTAAATAATTCATTAAGCTACAAATGTCAAAAACGGCAAACTTACAACTGTATTAGAAAATAAGTTTACGTTGCTAGTATAAGGTCTACATTAACTGATGAGAACTTCAATAACAGTGTTATTCAATAACATTAAAGTTTTGATCTGCTATTGTAGTGCCGCACTTCTATTTCAGTATCGTGATGATTGGTGTTAGAACGTTTTCCTTAATCGAGTTTGTTCCAGTACCTAAAGGGCATTCGTTTACGATGTCTGGAATAATTAGTCTAGACGTTTTGCTTCTTGGGTAAATATCAAACAATCATGCAAAATGCTAGCTAGCAATTAATTGTGTCGTTTTTACTAATTCGATCTAAGCAATCGCACCCACATAATATGAGCCCCTGTGCCTTGTCCTTTTTGTTTGGGAAATGCTATTTAGAAGTCGCTGTGCTTCACCCCTTGTGTTTTATACTGTGGGATCTCTTTACTGATACATAATATTTCCTTTATTTTCTGAATGCTGAGAAACAATTGAGAAAAATGCCTTACGGTACTTTTGTTGTGGAAAAAGGAAAGAGAGAGGCGAATGATGTATTAATTATGTAAATGGAAAATTGTGTGACACAGTACATTGTAGGTAGTATAATGGTCACACGTGTTAGAAAACAGTCTGACAAGTTGGCGCCGCGCATGGCCTTTTACCATTACACGAAACAATTGTTTACTAGTTCATGTTCACAGCAGATAAGATGTACCTGGATCATGATACATTTGGTAACAAAACTTGACAAATACCTAGCTACTAGTATAAGGTTGCTCTCTTAACCACATTGCTAGCTTTACACGATAAGAGTGTCAATTTACTCATAAATTGCGTCTCAGATGTTTGGTCCATTTAGTTGAAGGGACCTCATGGAGACGTTCGACATAGGAAGAGCTCGACGTATAGATGTCTTCAATATCAAGACGTAGAAATAAAGAGCAAATATTTCGGGACCCCGTATTTACTTCTAAGTTATGAACAATTCAACCATCAGAAGTTCAAGTTACATATATTCTACTGTACTTATATATTAAGTTTAAATCTTGCTTATCTTATTTTGATACGTGTGATTTGATCACCATATGACTGATGAACAAGTCATTAACCTCATTTGATTTGTACTCGTAAGATTGATTATTTATGCTCGACATTGGTCTACGCTCACTGTCTGGCGCCCATTCTTTATTTAATACAAAATTAGCGATTCAAGCCTATTGATGGAGTCTTCAATAAAACAGATTTATCCTCAACTCTTACTTCTCAAAAAAAGTAAACGAGCCATGCTCAATGCTACAACACTAAAGAAGCCAGGACAT
This sequence comes from Cerastoderma edule, assembly GCA_947846245.1. Taxonomy (NCBI): domain Eukaryota; kingdom Metazoa; phylum Mollusca; class Bivalvia; order Cardiida; family Cardiidae; genus Cerastoderma; species Cerastoderma edule. The sequence continues at coordinate 46,206,538 of OX401406.1, forward strand.
GATTATGTTAATTGTTCTTTATCGGGCGAGGTCTTTAACAACCCTTCAGTTTCTCTTACTGAAATGCAAGTTTCGGCGCAGTTAGCCGCTAGCTTTGTTGATCTTCTAGAACAGGTAGCTCAAACGTAATTAACACATGTAAGATTGATTTAACCCTTAGAATGCTGGGTAATTTCTTAAAAATATAATTTTGTGTCCGCTCTCCAAAACCTTAAATATCTGCTAAATTGTGTCGAGGAAAGATACTCAGAGTAGTAAACAGGTTAGATCACAAGTCAGCCGCCAATTCACTTGGCGGCTGGCCTGGATCTCAACTGTTTGCATACACATTAAGTCGGTTCGAGGACTATAAAATGAACGCTAACACCCAAACATATCAAACGCAGTCAATTGGGCAAGCACATGTATCTTCTGGGTCAATGCTTAGTATGTAAGGCTGCATTTCAAATCAAAGTGCTGATAGCACTGAAGGACTAAGGTGCGTTTAAAGCAAGATGACTGGGGATATATTTGAAAATGTCTTTCGGTAACATCTACAGGAAAACAGCTGCTCCTTTTACCACCGTTACTATAATTATTATTTCTGTGAACAGAGACTACTTTCCTAGTTTCCAAGAAGGTATTAGTCTGCACAGTGAAGGCGGATGTTTAATGAGTAATTGGGATCAGACCGCTGTTTTTGTATCGATAAAGTACCGTCCCTCAAAAAGTGGTATGTAACTTCAATGGACTAAGGTGCTGACGCACCTTAAGTCCAAAAACTACATGGGACGACTATCTCTTAAAGAGATGCAAAAGTTGTGTTGCACCATTTGTGAGTTTGTACTCACGATGACTGGTGCACACGAGTTGAGAAATATTAGTGTAAAACGATCAATCACGAGATTTAACTTCACAATGGTAAAAGCACACCTTTTCAAACATGTGTGTTAAATAACAATGTTTGATCTCCGTTTGATTAAGGTATACACATTTAGGGCGCTAGGAGTTAGACGATTCTTCAACTTACCTGGCTAGATAAAACTGCCTACATAAATATTTTACTGCTGCATTGCAGAATTGGATATATATTCGTTATTTGTTAAAGGAATGAGCACCTTCATAATCAATTATTATTCACTTTTCAAGAGCGAATTGCATACTATTTCATACATTCAACCACAATATCATTTGTGTAAGGCTCTTAACCCTTCACCAAACACCACATTTTCGACTGCCCCAAATTGAAAGAGTTTGCAGATGACATTTCAAATTGTGATTGATTTGAAAAATAATCTTCTGATAACGCAGAAAACGTTGTGGGAGTATAAAAAAATGCTCGTTAAGAACAATGTCTGCTTTTCCACAACCTTATCAAGAGTCTTCTGTCAAATGTCGTTCTTTTTGGTAATGGGTTAAAAGCAATTATTCACTGCCTCTTAAATTACGTAATACATAGTAATAAAATAAGGTTAATGACACACCCTACGTCATTAGAGCGCACAGACGACAGAATCCTTATAAATGAAAATATATCAATCCTGAGGAGTAGAACCATCTTTAAAAGTCCAACTTAACACTTTCTTACGCTGTTCGAATGTTGTTTTTCAAAATTGCTGTCTAAAAGCAATTATTTCAAATATTTGTACAATGAAATTTAAACCTTGTAAATCGATAATTTGTTAGATTTTTTCTAACATATCCATATCATATATATCCTTTACTTAATGACGATTGTCGCAGGCTGTTTGTTAAAAAGCTTTACATATTAAGTCTTTGTTCAACGTCACATTGGGGATATCGAAAACACGAAACCACCATGGCCTGCAATGGGAAAGATTAAGGTTACAGTTTAATTGATCTAATTGTGACCTGTAAATGCCCACATAGCCTCAATGGACGGGAGGTTACTCTCTCTTTGTTTCAAACACGAAGACACATCAATTCGCGGGGTATAAACATTGCATTGACTTATTTGACGAAGTGAAAGGATGATATTAACCCTTATGGTGCTGGAACCGACTTGATGTTTATGCAAACAGGTTAGATCCAGGCCAGTCGCCTAGTAAATTGGCACTGGCCTGAGATCTAACCTATTTGCTACCCTGGGTATATTTTCTTATCAATATTTAAGGTTTTGGAAGACAGACAACACAAAAATCTCTCGTTAGAAAATTACCCAGCACTATAAGGGTTAATTGTCTCTGAACACTTCATTGGTGATTGTGTCACATAAATCAGATAATGTCCGCCGTAAGTCTGGAAGCACCAAGTCTATAAGCTCAAAAACCGCCACAGTATGTCGGCTTCTTTTGATGTGAGAAACGTATGGCAAAAACATCATTGACAAAAATGCCTGCAAGTCAAACGCATAGAAGATGGATGAACACTCCGATGAAGTGCGTACTTTGTTTAGCAAGTTTGAATTACTTGACAATGATGCAAATGGTTAGGGCATTACATCAGACTGAAAAGTTCAAGCAAAGTCATTGACAAGAAACTTGACCGCTTCAACACAGACATAGCTTTAGTTCATGAAACACGAACAGCATATTGAGGATAATTGTAAGACAAAAGTGCTAAAGATTAATATTTGTCGGGTTGAACGAACCAACGTGTTTTCCAAACGTTCTTAAGTGTTATAATTTGCTTAAACTCAAAGGTTTTTACTCAACATTGAGTATAAGTAATGTCATCGAAACTATTCTTTGGTCTAGAATTTAAATCGTAATTACAAACCTAAGTTTGATCCTTTACCAAACGCCAAATTTACGATTGTCCTAAATTGAAAGAGTTTGCAGGCGACGTTTCAAAAGGTGGTGAAATTCAAAAATAATCTTCTAATACGGCAAAAAACATTGTGGGAAAACGAGAAAGTGCTCGTTAAGAGCACTTTGTGCTTCCCCCACATTTTATTTATCCAAAGTCGTCTGCAGCAAACTGGTCAAATGTCGCTATTGTTTAGAAAAGGGTTATACAATGGTTTTGAGACAGCCTCAACGCTGTTTCAAGTCACACGATAAACTACATCAAAATCTGTATCAAGAACATGGTTTTTTATGTCTAACTCAGCCTAAGGAAGAGTTTAGAATTAGGCACTTATAGTTATTAGTTGTTAATTTCGAGAACACGGACCCTAGCCTTTTAAGGCAGTCGGGATCATGACTAAGGTTTTGTAGTTTGGAAAAACAGTTAATTTATGGCTTACTGG